>JBCNYH010000002.1:3299360-3312843 GCA_039654325.1 Tandanus tandanus | reverse complement strand
TATGGAGTGGTTCAGTTTTTCCCTCATCAGTTCAAGACGTCGGTGAGAAATGAACCCGACACTGGATGGAAATAAATTTTGTGAGGTTGATTATGTTTGTTAAAACAATGCCATGATGATTATGTGCTGTAATCAAGTCTGTATTCAAGCCTAATGGCGGTCCATCAAAGTATTAGAGTATGGGACTTTAAAAAAATATTTAAATTTAAAAAATTGACAGGAAAAAGTGACATACATTACGCTTTTTAAAAACTGATTCTAAGATGAAGAATAAATAGTAACCTTTTGGACAATCAGGTGGAACATTCATTCATTCATTCATTCATTCATTTATTGTTTAATCCTACCAGGTCACCCGACTCTGGGTGAAGGCGGGATACACCCTGAACAACTCGCCAGTCCATTGAAAGGCCAACACACCCTCACAACCATTCATACTCACACCTAGGGGCTAATTTGGAACAGCCAATTGGCCTAATGTGCATGTGGGAGGAAACCTGAGTATCTGAAGGAAAGCCACGCAAGCACAGGGAGAATATGCAAAAACTCCACTGGAAAAGGGCAAAAAACATCAACTTTGCCCATCCATACCCCAATTTATAGTTTAACAATGTTGCACAAAAGTTGTGATAAAACGTTGTTAAAATTTCACTCATCTCTCACTCATTTGTTGACCCACTTCCTACTAGGGCTGAAGGGAGGGTGAACAGCTCTCCGGACCATCACAAAGAAAATGTTACAGTTGCATTAATTTGTAAGGTCTGTGTGCATGTGGACTGTGGTTTCCTTTTCAGTACCTGCGTGGTTCACTGAAAAGCAAACCCCCGTACAGATAGGCATAGTTCTGTCCCACCCTAGATGGCTCTGTACTGGGGACCTGGATGTGTGCGACATTTTGGCAACATCGAAACAACGTTGTGCATATAAGGCATGTACGTGCTCTCAATAAACATTATGGTTTAACATTGTCACAATGTTCAGATAATGTTTTTTTTTTGCAACCAACCAAATTAGAACCTTTATGCAACGTTGTAATAATGTTTCGGAATGTTGTGGGTTAGCTGGGAGTAATATTTTATTTACCAGTTACTACATTTAAATAGGACCAATGGAACACATTAACAAATTCTTACTCATTTACTCACTAACTCGGGGGATTATTTGTCTTTCATTTTGTTTAATTCCAGTACAGTTTCCCTTCAAGGTGTTGTTGATGTTGAGGACTAGCCTGTGATAAATGTTCCTATAAAGTACACTGGTATTCATTATGTCGTATCTCATGCAGAGGAACAATACAAAGGAATGCACTTCCATTTAGAAATCACTCAGAGTGAGAAATCAGTAGTCTATTAATGGATTAACACCCCGAGGCACACACTGTCATCAAATTTGCGTTAACATTTTCA
This sequence comes from Tandanus tandanus, assembly GCA_039654325.1. Lineage (NCBI taxonomy): Eukaryota > Metazoa > Chordata > Actinopteri > Siluriformes > Plotosidae > Tandanus > Tandanus tandanus. The sequence continues at coordinate 3,311,437 of JBCNYH010000002.1, read as the reverse complement.
ATCATTCCATATTTACAGCTATACAGCGCCATGTGGAGCTCTGTGAATGGGCTTGTGAATGATGTTGAGCAAGTAGAAAGAAAAGGATGAAAACCATCACGATGTTGGAGTAAGCTGGTATCCGGAGCACATTTAATCTATAATAGATGCATCTTTGGTTCTATTCTCTGCAGGTCACTACAGAACAGGCTTTACTTGTCATTTGTTTATATGCCATGTATATATGCTTTGTATGGTGGAAACTTCCTGTGTCCATAGGCAAAGTTTTCCATGCTCAACCCAGTGTGCATGTGGCATGTTATGCATATAGATACAGGAAAAGAAGACAATAGTGCCAAGCTTGGCATGGAGTCGAACAATACAGTGCGGCAAATCTGTTTCTGAGAACAATGTACTATATCACACGTACGTTTATATATCAGCATTTGATTCTATTATGTACACTGTGTACACTGTCTCATCATGTTTAGTGTACAAAGTAATTTTGTAGTAAATGGAAATGTATGGAACTATGTGTAGAAGTAAACACATCTTTTCTGGACTGTTGTTGAAGCCTCACTAGAAATTGTATGTTTTAGAGATCATGGAATGTCCGTGACTGCTTAGCGTGGAGCAGAAAGATAGCTGGCTGTATCACTGATCACCAAAAAGAAGGACCTGACCTCTAATGTCGCAGGCCGCAATATGTAATCAGGCAAAACACAGTATTGGTGCTGATTTGAAGTTTTTTCATGTTATGCTCCTAATACAGAGAATTCGTTTGCCATAAAAATATATAATGATGTTTTTCCTATGTGGAGGATGACAATCTTGCTTCGCTGAAAATTTCAAGTTGCTAAACATTAGTCGTTTTGCGGATATGGTTTTATATGTTCCATTCGTAGGCTGTGTTTCGTCAGAGCCTCATTTACAGAGGAGCATCTGTTATTAAAATAAACCATTGGTACTGTCTAATGCCAAGTGACCTCACCTTAAGTTACTGTCTGTACATACGAAATACATTTACATTTGTGGTTGTAACGTAACACAGTGTGGAAAAGTTCAAGGGGTATGAATACGATTGCAAGCCACTGTATAAGTATTCTATCTTTAAACCTTGCCTGGACGTTCACTTTTGACCTTGACATTCCAAAATCAAATTATCTTTGGGACTCAGGTAGGTCATAGACATAAACACAAGACCGAACAAGACCTTCGCATGACGTGCCTTTGGTGGCCTCCACAGGACTAAAATGCGCCATTCCAATAAGACGGGTGTTGAATGTAGTGTCTCAACTTGCTCCAACAAGCGAAATAGTATCTTTAAAGCGCAAGGAATAACATTTCACTTGTAAGTATTGTATCTGCAGAATAATAGCATTTTTTATTATTTATTCACTTTTCCAGAAAAAAAAAAAAATCCTATGTCCAAATATTTGTTTAGTTTTATTTGTATCATGGTGTTTTACCATCATGTATCACAATATGACTCAAAATAAAATGCAAAATGAAGCAAGATTTCTCAATCCTGCAGCTTGTTTACACGTATAAAGCCAAGTTGTCAGCCTCTGGTAAGATGATGACAAGTTTGGCACGTTCCGAATACATGCGATATACCAAGTCTTGTGTTTATGTTTATGGGTAGGGTAGTGTCCGTAAAAAAATCTGTGCATGGGTGTGGTTGGGATTTTGGTCACAGGTCAACTGACAAACAAGCAAATAAACAAACAGGCAGACAGATGGATGGATGGACCAACAAATGCCAGTGATTGCAGTATAGTAATAATACAGTACAGTAAATGTCTGTACATGTTCATGTGTTAGAAATGCCCAGTCAAAGTCTAGACCTAAATCCAATTGAGAATCTGCGGCAAGACTTGAAAGTTGCTGTTCACAGACACCCTCCATTCAATCTGACTGAGCGTGAGCTATGTTGCAAAGAAGAGTGGGCAAAAATTTCAGCCTCTAGATGTGCAAAGCTAGAAGAGGCCTACCCCAATAGACTTGTAGCTGTAATTGCAGTGAACGGTGGTTCTACAAAGTATTGAGTCTGCAGGGTTGAATACAAATGCACACCACACTTTTCAGAATTTTTTTGTAAAAAATTTTGAAAACCATGTATCATTTTCCTTCCACTTCACAATTATGTGCCACTTTGTGTTGGTCTATCACATAAAATCCTAATAAAATACATTTACGTTCATAGTTGTAACGCGACAAAATGTGGAAAAGTTCAAGGGGTACGAATACTTTTGGAATACTTTCAAAATGAGAAAATTATCTTTGACCTTGAGTCACTCTGAAGGTCAAACCCCACTAATCTGGTAAATCCTTCAATCGAGAGAGTTCTTTACATCCACGTACTATAGAACATATCATAAAAAGAGCACGGGGTAATTAAAATCAGTACCAATATAGGGCCTGTTAGCTACATTATCCATGCTGCGTGGTGGAGCCAGCTGGCACTCTTTTAGTCATTCTCTGGTTTCCTCCATCTGTCCAAAAGCATGCAAGTAGGTAGACTGACATTACTGAACTGCCCCTTAGGTGTGAACTGGTGGGAGAATGTGTGTGCATGGTGCTGTGTTATGGATCTGGGTCTCTCTTTGTGCCCAGTGTTACCAGTATTAACTCCAAAGCCACTGCGACCATGACCAGGAAAAATTAATTTAGGTATCATTACTACAATGTAAACCCCTAAAACTCTACACCCCAGGGGCTCATGATATTATGATTATGATCTTATTCACTCACTTATTTGCTAAACCGATTAATCCTAGTATGGTTGCAGGGAGCCTGAAGCCTATCTCAGCCAACACTGAGCAAATGGCAGGGTACACCCTGAACAACTTGCCATCGCAGGGCAAGACACACACAACCATTCACACTCACACTCAAAACTAACAGCAATTTGGAACAGCCAAGGGGCAATCAAGGATATCCTATTAGCCTAATGTGCATGTCTCTGTGGGAGGAAATTGGAGTACCCAGAGGAAACCCACGTAAGCACAGGGAAAACATGAAAACCTCACACAGGAATGCTTAAGGCTGGGACTCGAACCCAAGACCTTCTTGCTGTGCGGCGGACATGCTAACCACCACGCCACCATGCCATACCCTGTTCTAGTCTAATCTAATCTAATTTAATCTAATTAGCTTCTTTTAATGTGGTCAGAGCCTGAGCTGTTTTCCTCACCGCAAGAAGAGCAGCTTTATTATAATGTCTAGCCAATTAATTTGAAAAAAAAAAAACAAAACAAAACAAAAGAAATCACTTTGTGCTTTGGGGTACTCTTCACATAGTTGCATGAAGAAGGACTAATTAAATTATCAAAGACAAGTCCATCTACTTCTCCATCAAGTACTGAGGGAAAGCCTTTTTAACGCCGCAGTTTTCAGATTTTCAGGTGTTGTTTTTGTTGATGGTCCTGGACGTATTTGTTTCATAAATAGCCCCGGAGAGCGTTAATGATGCATCCCTAGAGAAAGAGAGAAGAGGAGCGTTACAAAGACACTAGACTGCGCCTCTCTATGCCTTAATTGACCAACGCTAAAGAGAACTTCAAGTGTGTCTATTTCTTTGTCTTGCCTCAGACCCTAGGAGTTTATTTGCGTTATGTGCGTATGTGCAGGGGGTTGGGGTGGGAAATTTGTATGCAGGCAGTAATGTGGCGTCCCCCACCCTCTTCAGAATTTGTATTCCCTCACCTGCCTGTTACTGTGAATTATGGGAACTTGCGCGTGTTATTGTGTGTTATTGAGGGAGCACGTGCGCGGGCTTCCTAATGCCTGCCCAAGTTCTCATGTCTATAATTATTTGATCATTTTTTAAAATTAATTATTACTAAGCTGTGCTGATATTTCAGTGTGCTTGTCATTTAGGCAGATTTAATTAACATTAAGAAAATGTGTAAGAAATTAGGTTCAGGGAAATTAAACTGGTGATTTTCCGATCTGACAAGGATGCAGTCAGATTATTGTTTGTTTGAATTTCCTGTTTCACATGTGAATATGGTGCACAGGAGTTTGCATGCTCTCCCTGTTCTTATATTGGTTTCTTCTGGGTACCCCGGTTTACTCCCACAGTCCAAAGACACGCACATTAGGCTAATTGGCTGTTCCAAATTTGCCATAAGTGTGAATATGAGTGTGAATGGTTTTGTGTGTGTTGCCCTGATTGGATTGGTAAGCTGTTTAGAGTGTACCCTGCCTTCGAACAGAATCGGCTGAGATAGTCTCCAGCATCCCGACAACCATTCGGCAAGCAGGATTAAGCAGTTTGGCAAATTAATGAATAGTTAATTGATTTATTGATTGACTGATTGATTGGTTGATTGGTTGTATTTTTGTTTCCCTTCCTTTTATTGATCTTACCTGATGGTATAATCTTTTCATTAAATGTTTTGGGAATCTGTTCAAACATCACACACATGGCTTTGAGTACAGACCACAGACTGTATGTGGGACTTAATGCCATGCTACCACTGGATCCTATTCTGCAGAGATGAAGCTTTTTTATTATTACATTATGAAATTCTTTCCTTTTTACCATGGTTGTATAGAGTGTTTAAGTTACAGTAGGTGTCCTGTCAGCCCTCGCTCACAAACAATTTCCGCGTTTCCACTTAAAGAACTTCCACTCACTTGATGTTGTTCATTCCAGCATCAAATTGTATCTGTCTTTTAATAAACCTGTTGTACTACTCAAATAAACTCTCCGTGAACTGAATTTTAATGGCAAGTTGATAGTCTGTAAAATATCTTCTCTTATCAATTAATCATCTGAAACTGTGGGCATATAATGTAGAATCAGTTGATAGTTTGGTGGTGAAGATGTAAAACAGGATCTTTCTTAGAACAGATTTAGATGAATGTCATTTATATTTCTGTAGATAGGTAGGGTATGTCTTAACCCTTAAAGTAAAGCCCACTGCACTGTCTGGTGAGACTGCCCTCCCTGAAGCTGGCCGTGTCCGCCGAATGGAGGACGGTCGAAACTCTAAGTACCTCTTGTTTGTTCATTCATTCATTTTCTAAGCCGCTTAATCCTAATTAGGGTCACGGGGAGGCTGGCGCCCATCTCAGGCTACTCCGGGCGAGGGCAGGGTACACCCTGGACGGCTTGCCAGGCCATCGCAGGGCCATCACTCACACAACCATTCACACTCACACTCACACCTAGGGGTGATTTGGAACAGCCAATTAGCCTACAGTGCATGTTTTTGGTCTGTGGGAGGAAACCGGAGAACCTGGAGGAAACCCACGCAAGCACGGGGAGAACATGCAAACTCCACACAGAAACGCCCGAGCTGGGAATCGAACCCAGGGCCTTCTTGCTGTGAGGCTAACCATTAACCTCTTGTTTGGGGAGCTGAAATTTGGGTTGTGACCTGTTGGAAGACCTAAACTACGCTAAAGGGACATCCGCAAGAGAGACCTGGTTGCGACTGGCCTGCCACCTGACAACTGGGAACCTCCTGCTGCAGATCGAAGCAAATGGAAGATCATGTGCAATTTAACACTTCGAGCTGAGGAAATAAAGCTGAACGCCGAAGCAGATGCAAAAAGAGGCAAGAGAAAGGCATCAGACAACGTCTGTGTGGTCTGTGGCCATATCTGTCATTCAAGATTGGGTTAGTCAGTCATTATAGGAAATGTTCGTGTCCAAAGACTGCCTACTATATTCAACATGCTAAGATGTTTGTTTTGATACAGAAGAGAAAGGATGAACTAAGAGAGAGAGAGAGAGAGAGAGAGAGAGAGAGAGAGACTGGAAGGAGAGATATAAAAGAACATAGAGGTTTTTGTTTGTTTCCTTGTTTGTTCTTTAGAAAATACAGCAAGAAAGCCATGAATGAAGACTAAACCTAGGGACCAAAACCTGCTAAATATTTACTACTGACTTAAAAAATACATCAAGAACAACAAGAACAATAAAACTAATTATAATAAAACTAATAATAATAATAATAATAACAATAATAATAATAATAATAATAATAATAATAATAATAAACAACCAATAATAATAATAATAATAATAATAATACTAAAACTAATAATAATAATAACAACATCAATAATAATAATAATAAAAATAAAAATCCAGCCTTATGACCCTCACTGAGTTAAATTTGTAGGAGTCTTTCATGAGCTCAGGATTATACAGACAGATAACATCTCATCCTTTCGACTTGGTCTTCGTTCAGCATCAGTAAGTCTGGTCAAACCTTAGTTGTCTCTTTATGGCCCAAAGCACATGCAGTGGCAGAGGTCAATCTCATTCACTTTTCAAGATACTGCCATGGAAATCAGTCCTGAGCCTGGCGCTCTGACCACCCCCAGAATTTTATACACTCTACTCTCCTCCCCGCTCCTCCAGCCTTCCTTAAATCTCTTCATCCATGCATTACAAAGTCATTAATGAGACATTCAGGGCCTTTTGAGTCAGCCAGCTACATTGTGTTTTAAAAGGACAAGAAGACAGAGCAGGAGAAAGAGAGAAAGAGAGGGAAAGAATGGAAGACAAGTGCAAAGAGGGAGAGCAAATAGAAGAGCGGGTCAAAAATGCACCCCCAGCTGAAAGCAGTTAGATCATGTTCTTTTCATGGTCCGATTAGAATCAAATCGATCCCTCCCTCCTCCCTCACTCTGTGGGCTAGCCCAGGCCTTTTTGGACAGGAGACCAAAGAGAGAGTTCTCCAAACGGCCCAGCCGGCTGCTCCACCTGCATGATAATCACCCTCACCCTCTGGCCTGACAAGACACGAGTGACTAAATGTGTTCAGAATGGACTCACTCATAATGCTGTGTCTATATCTAAAGTGTCAGAAAAAAAAGAGTGAGACAGACACAACTAGTGGCAAGATTTACCTGGACTGAATGAACAAATTCTCCAAATTTTATTATTGGTATCTTACAATATGAGGCATATACAGATTGCATCTTAATATCATATTGCTTTTAAAAATTAAATAATAATAAAATAATAATACTAATAACAACAACAATAACAACAACAACAACAACAACAACAACAATAATAATAATAATAATAATAATAATAATAATAATGATAATAATAATAATTATTATTATTATTATTATTATTATTTGTACAATAAAGGGTACAAAAGCTTGTCACTAGGGGTGTAACCCTGTTGAGAGACAACTGTTTACTCTTCAGAGCTGGAATGTTTTAGTACCTTATAGAATTAAAGGGGCGATATTAATTCAATTGAATTCAGTTTTATTTGTATAGCGCTCTTTACAGTTGACATTATCGCAAAGCAGCTTTACATAGAAAAAACAACTTTAAAAGGAATTAAAAATTTCTTTTACAAACTCTACCCATCCCTAATGAACAAGCCTGTGACAACGCTGGCAAGAAAAACTCCCTCATACAACACGAGGAAGAAACCTTGAGAGGAACCAGACTCAAAAGGGAAACCCGTCCTCATTTGGATGAAACCAGACAAAAATACAAACCATGTAGCAGAAACTTAATTATAGTTTAGAACCCAGGCCTTTGCTGTGCTGTGAGGTGGACGTGCTAACCACTGCGCCACCATGCCGCAATAATTAATTAATTAATTACACATCTTTAATAGCTGTACATGTTAAATGGATAATTAATTATTCACTACATACAGTTCACTATGATGATGATTACTACAATTATTATTATTATTATTATTATTATTATTATTATTATTATTATTATTATTATTATTGTTATTATTATTATTATTATTATTATTGTTGTTGTTGTTATTATTGTTATTATTGTTATTGTTATTATTATTGTTATTATTGTTATCATTATTAATATTATTGTTATTAATATTATTGTTATTATTATTATTATTATTATTATTATTGTTATTATTATTATTATTGTTGTTGTTGTTGTTATTATTATTATTATTGTTATTATTATTGTTATCATTATTAATATTATTGTTATTATTATTATTATTATTATTGTTGTTGTTGTTGTTATTGTTATTATTATTGTTTTTATTATTATTATTATTATTATTATTATTATTATTATTGTTGTTGTTGTTGTTATTGTTATTATTATTGTTGTTGTTATTATTATTGTTATCATTATTAATATTATTGTTATTATTATTATTATTGTTATTACTATTATTATTATTATTATTATTGTTGTTGTTATTATTACTGTTCATGTTGTTGTTCTTGTTGTTGTTGTATTTAAAAAGTAAAATGCTATTTCATGGCAGTGCTTATCCTGCTGGGCAATTTTGTCAAGTGGGCCTTTAAAAATGCAATGGGGAGATTTTGTGTGTAAGTGCTTTTGTGTAAATGATATCTTGTATGCGGTCTGTATTGGATCTTAGGCATTTAATGTGTCTGCAGTGTGTCTAGGGTCTATTTAATGAATAAAACAGAGCTGTGTAGGGGGATATTTAGTGTCATAGTACCAAGTGCTATTAAAGGTCCTTGGAGAATGGATGATACCAGCAGTCCCCTGGCAGCTGCACCCACTTGAGAGAGCAGGAGCGAGGGATGCAGAGAGAGTGAGAGAGATGGGGGGATTCTTACTCAGCTATATGGGATGTTGATGGTTTAAACAGAGGGAACGGCTGCATTGAAAGGGTGTCTCTGATGGACTCTCTCCGTAACCTTTACTCTTACAGCTGGGCCAACACCTGCCTCCCCTCTGAGCACCAGCACTGCGACTCATTGAAATTTTAATACACGCTCAACTCTTTATGCCCCCGAGGTGACCTCAGCACAGATTAATGAGTCAAATCCAGCAAGTTATGATCTCATTATTGGACTCAACTGGTAGAATAAGAGTTATCCATTTCTATTCCCTCTTGTGTTGGCTGTGCTGCTCATCCTCTCTCTCAAAGGTTAGTTGAAACTGAAAGGCAGCTGCTTTGTATGTCTGGGGGTGGAGTTGCCCTGTTGGCTGTCATGCTACTCTCTCTCTCTCACCTTATCCTCATCTCTATTCATCCTGCAGCTGCATTTCTCTCTCTCTCTCTGTCTCTCTCTCTCTCTCTCTCTCTCTCTCTCTCTCTCTCTCTCTCTCTCGCTTGTGCTCTCTCTCTCGCTCTCTCTCTCTCTCTTCCAGTCCCGAAGATAGATGTCAGAGCCCCCCAAAACTGTCCAACAATAGCCTCCAGCACAAGGTGAGCTCCCGCAGCTGTGGAAGGGACTTTCTCGGGGCCGCTAACTGGCTAGCATGAACGGCCCAGTATGGCAACAGTATGCTTTTGTTCTGGCTCTCAGTCTGAAAAGGGCCAAGGGGGGCTTCAGCGCAGCGTCCTAACACCAACTCATTTTTCTCTCTCTCTGTGTGCCCTCTTTACCCTTCTCCCCCTCTGTCTTTCCCCCACTCCTGTTCTGCAGCTGTGTATGTGTATGCGCTGAAGTGGGCGGGAGGAAGTGTGAGGGCATGGGGATGATGGAATACGGGCGTGAGGCGGGCGGTTGGGGCCTGTTTTGGGCGCGTTTTCACCGCCGCCTGATTAGAGGGTCGTTTATGGGCCTTGTGACGCTTTTGTCTGGCATGTTCAGGGGCGGCCGCGCTCCGTAATTGGACGATTGGCCACGCTCTGCGGCGGCACCGGTGATTTATAACGCCCACTGAATGGACCTGACTTCATAACGGCACAGGAACAGTGCTGAATGCACGGCAGCAAAAAACGCCCGTGAAAGGATGAAACATCCACCGAGGCCTTTGTGTCGGTGTGAAATCAGCCAACGGGGACAAAGAGTCCCCCTCTTTCTTTCTTCATTTCTATTTTTCTCTACTTCTCTGTCTTTATTAATCTCTTTCGCCCCTCTGCCTCCCTGTTTATCTACATCACTGCTTTTTAGACCACTCTTTTTTCCCCCTCTCCTCTGGCCCTCTTCTCTCTCACTGTCAAACCATCTCTCTGTCTTAGGTCAGCCTCCTCTCCTTTTCTCTCTCTCTTCCTTTCTCTCCATTTGCTTTTGTACTGTCTTTGTTAATGGCTTTGTATTAGGAGTTGTCCTCTAATATTCATTTCAAGCCTGGGCTTTTTAGCCAGTCTCGTTTTATCTTAATCTCACGGTCTTTACAAAGTTGTCTCGCAGCACAAGGGGACAGTTGGATGAGGAGAGACCCAGTAAGGTTTAGATGCAATCTCTCTGGATATACCGCACAATTTTCCAGTGCTGATATGCTTCTGAAACTTTAGTTTTGCACACTTTACCACAACAGGAAGCCTGAGCCACTCTTTAGAAGTAAAAGTCTGTATATTTTTAAAAGGGACTCAAACTAATGATAGATAAGCTCCATTTCAATGGTTAAGAGCATTAAAAAAAGATTAGTATTACGGAAAATCAATACAGCTGAGCACACAATCAATACAGCTGAGGAGTTTGTTCGGCTTTCATCTGATTATGGATTTACATTCAAAAATTATTCTCTTGTTAAAGCAGTTTACATTTCCAGCAATTTATATGGTGACATATGGGTTAGCACATCCACCTCACAGCAAGGAGGTCCTGGGTTCGAGTCCTGCGCTCGGTGAGGGTGTTTCTGTCCGTTGTTTTCAGGTTCTCACCATGCTTGCATGGGTTTCCTCTGGGTACACTGGAATGTGCATGCACATTAGACTAACTGGCTGTTCCAAATAGCCCCAAAGTGTGGATGTGAGTGTGAATAACTGTGTGTGTTTTGACCCTGCAATGCTTGGGTGAGCTGTTCAGGGTGCGGTTTCAGCAAATAAATAAATGAATGAATGGAAATAGATACTATACCACTATACACTAATGAATATATAAATCGACACCCTGATAACAGAAGTGCCTGTCATTTCTTTTTCCCATTTTGAGATTTTATACCTAACTCGTGTATTTTTAATTTTATTTTCTAACAATGTACAACTGCCCAAATCATTGTAAACTTCCTGAAGCAGGTGACCTACAGACCCCAAGTCTGCTTTTGATGTAAAAATGCAGTAGGTTGTTTGTGTATTTCTCAAAACGACAAAAAAATGACTTGGGCATTTTTGTTATGAGGGTGACAAAGTGCACGTGGCTTCATTTATATTTCATTGTAATAGTAGGGCACTTTTTGGGGGTCAAAGTGGTGTAGAATAGATTAGATAAGATTGGATTCTTGACATACAACGAAATTCACCTGCACTCACATTCCAGCTCAAGTATAAAAGAACATTACTGTACACACACTTGTAATACGTAAATACCCCTATTCACACATACAAATACACATGCACATGTTTAACATGTCCCCCTCACAGCAAGGAGGCTCTGGGTTGTAGTCCCATGCCCAGTTTGTGCTTACGTGGGTTACCACTGTGTACACTGGTTTCCTCCTACAGTCCAAAGACATGCACATTAGGCTAATTGGCTGTTCCAAATTTCCTATAGGCGTGTGTGTGTGTGTGTGTGTGTGTGTGTGTGTGTGTGTGTGTATGTGTGTGTGTGTGTGTGTGTGTGTGTATGTGTGAATGCATTGGGGGGTAGTTAAAGCTCATGGTGTGTACAGGGCAGCTTTTAATGACCTCCTAATTAAGTTTTACACTCCCTCCATTTGGTCGGATCATGTAGCAGGGGTTAAAGGTTAAACATATAGTGACCACTGACAATTGTCCATTTCTATAAAAGGTTTGGCAAAATAAATCTCTTCTTTTTAGCAATGATAAACAAAAATCTCCCTTTAGCTTATCTAACTGATACACATTACTCAAAGATGAATAATGAGCTGACTGACTGTAATACCTGAGAATACACGGGGACTTAATAATCTTTGATAATTCTGGGTTATGTAAGCAATTTACATTTGCATTGTGTACATGTATATTTTTATATGGTTTAAAATTTATATTCATCAAACTGGAAGAAATGCCAGAAAAAAATGTACGGTAGTTAATATATATTTTTTTTGTTTGTGTGTTTGTTTGTTTTTTTGTTTGTTTGTTTGGGGGGTTTTTTTGGTCGTTGTTTTTTTTTTACCATTTAAAAAAAAAGGTTTGGGGAGGGGGGGAAGGGGGAAGGAAAAAAAAAAAAAGGAAAAGAAAAAAAAAACAACGGAGAGAGAGCACGCACCATAACCAAACAACAAA
>JBCNYH010000002.1:3239262-3253983 GCA_039654325.1 Tandanus tandanus | reverse complement strand
TAAAGATAGCTTTCACTGTATCGCCTCGAGCTCACTGTCTTTGCTTTCTTTTGACCACCAACTCATATTAGGGACCTTATCTGGGTCAGAATTCTGTCCAGGGCCCAGTTCAGGGTTTGCACTTTTTTCTTTTTAAAAACCTGCATGCATCACTACGGAGCCCCTAAAGGGACATGGGTGGAAAAATGACATGAAAAGTTTCTAGTGCGCACGAGAAACCTCAGGTTTAACTGGTGCGCACGCGATAGTTTCTCGTGCGCTTGCGCTAGTTTCTTGTGCTCACTAGAAATCTATCGTTTTGTTTTTTTTTCCCCTTGTCCCTTTAGGGGCTCCGTACATCACTAATTCTCTTGTCTCTAAGAATAATTAAGGCAATTAAGCCACCTACTGCCCCTCTCTGACATGGAAGAGTATTACATCACTCTGCCAGTCACTACAGCACAGACGCTCGACAATGGCCACCGGTAAATGGATAATTTCCCACGGCACACTAGTGTGCCGCGGCACAGTGGTTGAAAATCACTGGTCCAGGGTGTACTCTGCCCTCGCCCAGAGTCGGCTGAGATGGGCGCCAACCTCCCCGCGACCCTAATTAGGATTAAGCAGTTCAGAAAATGAATGAATGAATGAATAACTATATCCCTTATTTATAGATGGAAGCCCATTTAACAAAGCTAATCTTACATCGGTCCATCTGTAAACATTATGATTCAGTGTGAGCCAGTGTTTGTTCTTTAAGAGTAGCGGTATTGATCATCCTTACAACATAATTTAAGTGATTCAGACACTATTTTAACATAATTTAAGTGATACAATTTAAGTGATACAGATGCTTATTTTAACATAAATGACCACAGAAAGTACTAAACTGGTAACTTTACCCCGTTTAGCGGGGGCTAGCAGCCGTTTTTCCCAAGAAGTGACGTCAACATGTTGGGTGGGGTTGATGTCTCTTATGGAGACAGTGTGACATCACATTTCAGTGTGCTAAAGAGTTTCAAAATGGCTTATGCAGCTTATGTTTTGCCAACTCGGCTTTGCTGTCGTCAGTTGATTTAGGAACAAAAAGAAATGTTTTCCGCAATTTCTGGCTTGTTGTTTGTGCAGCTCAGCACTGGCCGATAATGTGGTGCACAGGTCAGTGATGCACAGGTCAGTGACGTAGCCCAGCCTATCCAATCAGAAAGGTAACATATCTCTGATCATGCATAGAGTTGTAATACTTGCACGCACTTTGAAAACGGCATGGACTGATGTTGCCTGAAGCAACCGCTGATGTTATACGTGATCATTTTAAATAGCTGGTAACACTAATTCACCACAGGTTCACTTTAATGGTGTATTGTGTTATCAATAGTTTTTTCATACAAAAACTCCAACACACATAATCATTTGTCTACCATTATATATTTTAAAACCCCCTTAGTACACTGTTGCAAGGAGACACTAGGCATTGATTACTCTTGAATGCTGTATATGTAGGAATTAATGCAGTTCAACTGAATTTCATTTGTATGGCAGGTTTTTAGACATAATCACAAAGCGGCTTTCCTGAAGTCTCAGACCCAATCAGAGCTTATTCTTCACTGGTGTTTAACATCTGAATACAAGTCAGTTGTTTACACATGGTGCTAGCATTACACCAGCCTTTATTCCCCTCTGATAGGCTGCATGCATCATATGGAAGACCAAAACTGAGAGACATTCGGTAGACATGAAATGAAAAAATATATATAAATAAATAAATACACGTTAAAATTTTAAAACACATGGTTAAACTAGATGGAGTGATGACTCAGTCACCTCATAGCGAGAAGGTTCAGGGTTCAAATCTTGGCCAGGTACCTTTCTGCATGGATCTCACATGTTGCTTGCAACTGGCAACTTTAAATGTCCCATAGGTGTGAATGTGAGCGTGAATGATCGTTTGTGTACACGTTATTCCTGAGGCCCGGGCTCGAGTGTTTATGTATGGAGTTTGCATGTTCACCCTGTGCTTGTGTGGGTTCTGTGTGGGTTGTTGCATGTTCTCCCCATGCTTGTTCCAGGTACGCTGGTGTCCTCCCACATCCCAAAGAGGTTATTATTATATATACATTATATATACTACACAGGAGTTGTGGAGTTTATCACACTGGGATGATGTAGAGTTTAGCACGTCTGCCTCACACAACCCTAATAGGATAAAACCATCCCTCGGCAAACCAAATATCCTTCACAGAAAGGCAGGATCGGATTAGTCCACTATCAAGGGATTGAATCGAAACAACCTTTAAAAATGGAAAAATAAACCATATACATCTTATTTTAGTTTGTTTTACTTTTGTTTCTGTGTAGTATGTACTAAAAGTGGGAATGAGTGTAAAAACGCACCTTTACGGAGTGCGTTTCACTTACGTTTTTGTGTAGTATGTACTAAACTCTGAATGAGTAGGCTATTAACAGACGTCATTAGCTAAACAGCGCTTATCTCACCTGACCTGCCTCTGTAATGGTTATAAATAAATGTAAAAAAGTCAATAATACAAATCTTGGTTTTGGTTTGCTTTTCTTTATTTTTCCATGTTGTATACGCTAAAACTATTAAAGAGAATTAAAGAGATGCCCTTACACAGCACCTTTACCCCTGCTCGCGCGTACACATAAAGCTGACATGCTGACAAGCTGACAAGCTCTCATGATTTAAAAAGTGTAAGATATAAACAAAAAATATCAACTTAATATATAATTTAAATAAAAAATTTAGTTTTAGTGTGCTTTTATTGCTTATGTTTCCGTGTAGCATGTTCCCATGTTCACATTACTAATCTAGAAGATTCAGATGACCATACGTAGATGTAACGATGCTGTGTGGAACCCATCATTGTGCGTTTTTATTCCTTAGGCTCCACCAGAGGCCAGGTTTCTCTCAGTGGAAGAAGTAATGAGCACAGAAAGGTAAGGTGCAAGAAATTATGTAACTGTCTGGGGAGGCTGGTTAATTGTATCTGGCAGCTTGTCGATTTGGTTTAGAAAAACATCGTGGAGGTTAAAAGTGGTTGATTAGGGAAGTAGAAGGCTGAATTAGAGTAAATAAGTGGTGCCTCTGCAACTGGAAATCCACGTGTACTGCTGAGCTGTGAGGACACAGCAATGACAGGCGACACACTGAGACATCCCACGCAGAGTGAGAGGAGTTTACAACGGTGTGTTTGCATTTTTTGTATAGTGTGGATGTGTAAAAGCTTTATAAGTGCAATGGTAGAAACAGTCAAGAACCTGTGTACGCACATGTTCCTGCACGTTCCTCTCCTGCTCCCCTGTTCTTGTACCCCACCCCTCTCTCTCTCCCTCTCTCTTGCTCGCTCGTGTATGTGCACATGTACTAAAAGGCATGCTCGTTGTGGGGATTGGAGCAGGTTGTCATGAATGGAAGAAAAATAAAAGGGATGCTCAGGTGGCAGTTGGTGCCTGAAGGAACTCTAGAAATAAATTGTGATCAGTTCAGTGATGCATTTTTCTTCACACACACACACAATCGAAGGGGGTAGGGGGTCGTAGTAGAGCAGGAGAGACACAGTGTCACGCAATTATTTCTTCTGAATAGAGTATATGAAAAGAATTGTATTTTGAAAGTACATTTTATGAATAATTATTCTGTTATGTCCCAGCCTCTACTGTTATACGTACTGAAATAGGTCTTCTACTCAGTAGTCAAAAAGCCATAGGTTTCAGAAGCAGCTGCTGATTATTGAAACAGTTTTGGTGCTAAAAATCCTTGGTAGGCTTCGATGTTATTTAGTTAAAGAGGTACGGCATTTTAATGTTTTTGAGCTGTAAATTAACTGGTATGACTGTACTGCTGCTGGTAATATTAACAGAATTATCCTTTTATTTAAGGGGGGGGGATAACCACTCTCATTTTCAAAAGGAGGATAACCTTTTAGAAGACAGCGCCTGTTAAAAGTTTATTTCATTCAAATCTCTAGATTTCTTTCTTTCTGTGTTCAAAATCTCTGATAGCTTCTGCTTTAACAATTTTATGGGCAGTTAGTTGATTAACAGAATGAGTCTCAGAACGATGATGCCATCAAGGCCCAAATGAACATGTACAACTATAAGATTTTGATACATTCATGCCATTTATTACCAAATTTGTGTTGGCGTCAAAAGGCTGAGATTACACTCATTACCTGTGCAGTGGGAAACTATATACACACCAGGATTAATATATTTAGGCACAAACACCTAAAATATTGAAAGAAATGATGTTTAAAACCATACTCCTTCATGGAATCTTGGGTATTGTTGATGTAATCATTCTCAGAATCTGTTTTCAAATAACCACCCGTAAAATCATTAAAATCAGTCTAAGACTTTGCACACTGGATTTAATATACAGTTTTGATTGAGATGAACTAACAAATTAACAAGTGCTGTCTTCTCCTTTAATCCAGACTCACTAAGTAACTCCTGCCTCACATATCAAGGCCCACCCACCCAGACCCTCTCAGCCTCTCCCTGCCCTTCACTCAGCAACTATTCACCCCACCCCAACCCTGAGCTCCTTGGCCTTTTTGAGCATTTTTCAAAATTATGCAACAGGTAACGTGAGGCTTAAATCTGGGGAAGACACTACACTTTAAAGTATGGGGCTACAGTGCCATAAAAAATATTCAGCATCACATATTTTTGTAGTATTTGTACTTTTCGAACTTGAGTTCTACAATAGTATTGCATGAAGGTGCAAATGATTTTGTGACTCAGAGATGAAGTGAACTTGTTTAACCCCTCTCAGCCTTGCACATCTGGATCCTGATATTTCTACAAGGTCTTCTTTGTTCAGGCTCTGTCAGATTGGATGGTGTTTCTTAAAGCTTAGATTATCCCATTCAACACATTTAGGTCCTTGGTTTAAACCACTCCATTGCAGTGTTGGTTGTGTACTTATTGTCATAGTTTTGATGGAAAAAAGTGGGGTTTTTTCCCCCCTAGAATTGCCCTTTAAATGAGTTCATTTATCTTAGCCTCAACCCTGATGAGGTTCCCACTCCGTGCTGATAAAAGCATCCCCACGACACACTGCTGTCTGTACCATGCAGCACTGTCACAGGACACACCAGGAAGACGAGTGGATGCACTTGCAGATCATAGACAGAACGACGAGTGGATGCACATGCAGATAAAATTAGTTTAAATAAAAGTCCACACTCTAAAACTCAGTGCCATGGAACAGGCAGAGGTAAAGAAATCGAGGGAACAGTATATAAAAGGCTAATCCGAAACAAGGATCAATAATCAGGCAGGGTAAACTGACCAGCAAACAGGCTTTTAATGACACAGGCAGGAAATCAGAGTCAGGAAACATGAAAAGACTATACACAGTATACACGGCTTGGTATCTCACGAAATGAATTGACGGAGTAATACTTTACAGTGAGTGTGTACAGGCAGCTCCTGTTAAAGTGTGCCGACTGATTTGGTGCTTTGGGAAAAGGTGTGCACATACATCAGCGGCAGTAAGAAGTCATGTGACTGACACCAGTACAGAATGTGCTGTGGAGTGTAGAAGATGTGACAGTAACACTTTGTACAAAGGTGGAAAACAGTTCCATTTTGGTCTCCTCAAACAGGAAAACCTCCAGCAAACTTTTTTGTAAATATTCTTTGCACTTTTCCATAAAGTCCGTCTTTGTGCATATTATAAGACACTTAAATTACACACAGGTGTACCCAATTCAATAAGTTATATGTGAAATTTAGAAAGGTTTGAAGAGGTAGTGGATTCTTATGCCAGGTATTAAATAAATTAATGAACGAGAATATGATATTAAGCTTGTGTGTTATATTTTTAATCTGAATTGAATTATATTACTAGAAAAGTTTTACCTTACATAGAGTGCAAGGTAAAACTTTCACATGGCATGGATATGAATTGGGTCTTTTTCCTATGTGTCATCTTGTGATGAGACAATGTTCTATATTACATTGATATGACGAAATTAGCACAAAAAAAATCTCTCTCTTTTGAAGGATTTACGAAATGACTGGGTTTGGCTTTTGATGTCACTTAAGGTTAATGGTCTCATTTGTAAATCCATACCTGGTTTCCTATTAGTGTTTCATAGTAATGGCATTTCCTTTGCAATTCGTTTTGAGGTTATAGGCGATCTATCTCCAAAACTTTGTGACCTTTTTCTGACCTTGACCTATGACCTTGGCATTCCAAAATCAATTCATCTCTGGGACTCAGGTAGGGTAGTGTTCCCACCAAGTTTACTGACAATCCTTGCATGGGCGTGGTCATGATTTTGTTCAGAGTCAAGCTGACAAACAAACTAAAAGACAGACAGATAAACATACACTGGTGATAACAGTACCTCGGTCAACACTCTGTTTTGTAGTAAGGATAATAAAACAGATTTTTTTAAAAATTAATAAAATCACCTAGGTTGTCGATCAGTAGAGCAGACTGGCATCCTTCTGTCCGAGACACTTCTGTCCATCCGCCATGTAGAAAAAATGAGAAACACACAAAATACTGCATAAAAGAAATATAGGGATAATAAAAGGTTCAGTGGAAAAGAAGTGATGGTGTTTCTGTAAATAAAAAAACAGGCTGGTTATTTTCACACACAGTGCAAGTAGCCTAACAACATGCAACTATGTTTAGCTGTAGACCATTTTAGCATTTGCCCCTACAAGGTTTATGTTTTACACATTTAATGGATTTCAGTATTTCATTTAAAATGCATTTATACACACACACACACACACTTATTTTGCAAAGATTTGTTTCACACTTAAAGAGTGAAAAGAAAGCAGCTACAGTGCCTTTGGCGCAGAGCCCATCTGGGGTTGATTGACTGAATTGATGCTGGTATCTCAAACACCAGGAGGAGTTTCCTGCAAATAAACACACCATGTGCTAGTCATGCCAGCTGTGCTATTTCTTTTCCTTTTTTCCCTTTTATCTCTCAAACAATCCCTGAAACATTTTCTCAATTATTACTTACAAATGACAGCAAAAGACCCCCCACCCCCGTCCAAAAAAATAAATAAAAATAAACAATGTTTATTTACTATTTTTAAAAAACTATAAATGATTTGTTTATGCACTCATTTTTCCTTATCCTACCAGGGCTGAACCTGAGCCCATCACAGAAACAACACACACAACGGTTCACACTTAGGCCCATGTCACATATTAACGATTTGCAGAACGTATGCCGACGTATGACAAATCTCTATAAAATGCTAACATCTCTGAGCTATCGATCTTATTCCCGTTTTAAACGTGTACATAACTTATTAAAAACTTATCCAGATCCTATCGAAAACGTATATAGCCAACTTATATCGAACTTATCTTCAACGTATATTGACATATCTAGACGTAGCTGACGTGTTCCACGGTAACCACAGAACTTTTACTGAACGTCTTTCTAACTTACAGCTAGCATATTATGGCCGTATTGGCAGCGTTTAGGGGGATTGGTATATAAAATGGGGTTCAAACAAGGCACTGGTCAGTACTCCTCAAGACTCCATGGGGAGCAGATGTCCATGTCATGTGAGAGATAGAGGATCCGGCAAGGCTAAGATGAGAATACCTACAAGCTGTTGTGCATACACAACATTTTTCAACGATCTCGCCGTATTATGACTTATACCAGTGTGCTGTTAATTTACACAAAACTTACCCATAATTTATTCGATGTACGTATAATATAACTAATATTCTATACATACTTTTCCTGCTGTAACAGAAATAATTTCTGTGCTGCAGAATGTGGTTCTTTGCATGTTTCACACTTCCAATACAGTGGCAGCTTGGTGCTGGTGATTACCATGCTGAGGCAAGCTCGTGCCCTATGTAGTCTTATATGATATCTACACCATAAAAACTGAAAACATGGTTTAATTATGGCGACATGGTGGTATAGTGGTTAGCACATCCGCCTCACAGCAAGAAGGTACTGGGTTCGAGTCCCTGGCTGGGGCAGTTCCTTCCGCAGTGCAAAGACATACACAGTAGATTAATTGGCTGCTCCAAATTGCTGTGAGTGTGAATGGTTGTGTGTTCGCTCGTCGGCCCTGTGACCGTCTGGCAAGCTGTTCAGGGTGTATCCCAACTTCACCAAGTGTTGGCTGGCATAGGCTCAAACATTTTGCACTTAAAGAGTAAATGTAGGTAGATATATAGAATATAGAATTGGATGTTTGTTTATATTGGTAAGTATAACTCATACTATCACTGTTAGGTTTTACCGTTTGATTTTGTGTACACTGAATATTAAGAGAAAAAGATGCGGTTTCACTGCAATTCAAACAAAGAGAGTGTCGTAGACGCGTGGCTATTTACAGTGGGGGCGTGGCTAGTTACAGTAGGGGCGTGGCTATTTACAGTAGGGGCGTGTTTAGTTGCAATGCATTCACTCTACGCAGGTGCAGGGTCCCTGATTTCTATTCAACATTTTTTCTATTCAAACAAAGAGATTCCCACGTGGTCGGTTTTAGATACCCCCACCCCCCACCCAGACATCACCTTACTTCATCAGGCCTGAGAGGAACACAAGAATACAGCACACAGGTTTGTGGGCAACAATGTTCTCTCTTTATTTTATGATTCTTCAGACTTTTTATTAATATTCACTGGGGTGATGAAACACACGGTAAGTTCAAAGGAAGCGATGCATGTAGTTCACACAGCACAGGCTAATTAGAGTGTGGTAGACGCGTGGCTATTTACAGTGGGGGCGTGACTAGTTACAGTAGGGGCGTGGCTAGTTACAGTAGGGGTGTGGTTAGTTGCAATGCATTCACTCTACGCAGGTGCAGGGTCCCTGATTTCTACATGTGTGCCTTGAATTACAGAAATGAAAAGAAAACAAAGAGTGTGTGCCCAATTTCACCAAACAGTCACTTCAGTGATGTTTAGGGATTCTGTTCAGTTAGTTATCGCTTTTAATTACTGTGATATTTACTAAACCCCTGAATTATTTTTAAGAGTGTAGGGTTCAATCTATACACTGACTCTACAGTGGTTTTAAGGTGGAAAATAAACATCACTGATTTTAGTTAGCTGATAGCTTGTTGCTAACCAAAGAAGGAGGCGTCCATGTTTTATCTTCCTACTCTGTATCTCTTTAATGCAAGATAAATAAGTAAAAATAAATAAATAAATATTAATTTTTAATAAATTTTCATTTTTAACTCAAAGCAAATTGAGCATTATTTATGGAACTTGTACTGTATTTAAAAACAATTCAAAAAGCACATAGAAACGGCACAAGACAAACAACACATTTACAGCTCAGTTAATCTGCAAGTGGCTCCAGGTCATGAAGCTTGTGGGAATGTGTTCTTTATCAGCGGTAATGTGAGCTGTCAGCACTTTTAATTATTGTTGCCTTTTCACTTCTAGAAGAAAGGATAAAGTGAGTGTTTAAGTGCCTCTGGGAGCCATTCATTGACCACTCTTTCATGTAGACAAGATATTTTGGAGAATAAAGGATTTTAAACAGAGAGAAAGGCCATGCGTCACATCAGCAGAATCTGATCGTGACCAAACCGTTTACTGCTGCACTACTGAGAAGCTCAGTGAATAACACAAAATACACGTTTACTGAGCAAGGTCATTTTCAAAGCTTCTTTTCCAGAGCAAATGATAAAAAATGATTAATGGAGCACAGTTTGAAGAACTTCATTCATTCATTTCCTGGACCGCTTTATCGGGTCACAAGACTACGGTCTCTGCCAATTTTGGGAAGAGGCGGGGTACACCCAGTCAGTTTGCCAGTCCATCACAACATTGTGGCCAACAAACACGCACAACTTTTCGCACTCACACTTAGCGGCAATTTGGAACAACCAAATAGCCTTATGTGCATGTCTTTGGAATGTGGGAGGAAACCGGAGTACTCGGATGAAACCCATGCATGCAAAGGAAGAACGTGCTTTGAAGCTTGGACTTTGAACACAGGACCGTCTTGCTGTGAAGCAGACATGCTAACCTCTACACCACTGTGCTGCCCATGTTTGCAGAAATAGTGTAAATTTATGTTAAAGTAGCTGTACGCATGAAAATTAGGTTAAAACGTTCAGAAATGTATTTTAATTTATTTAAACTTAAAACAGTTATAAAAAGAAAATGTGACAGTTTTGATATTATGTCACAGATGTTTTTTTATTGTGGTGCAGAGATAACTACTGAAGTTAGCATAGGAATCAGTTAGCCCTGTAATACCACTTTGAACCTTAACAGGCGATAGTGAGTCATTGTAGTATTCAGTCTGCCCTCACTTTCACATGAGCAGATTAGACGTGATAAAAACATGACATTGAGTTAAAGTGGTGCGACTGCACAGATTGGTTGGTCGATATTTGGTATTTATCTAACAACATTATTCAGAAAGTATTTTAAAAAAGTTAAGCAATACGTTTTTCAAGCGTCACATGTAATCAGAAGACATTCATTCATTTGCCGAATCGCTTAATCCTACTAGGAGGCTAGAGCCTATGTCAGCTGACTCTGGATGAAGGCGGGGTACACCCTGAACAGCTCGCCAATCCATCACAGGGTCAACACACAGACAACCACTCACACTCACACCTACAATTTGTTTGGATTGTGGATATTGAATCCTTACATATAGTCCCTTTAAAACTGCTTGATTTAGGTTAAAAACCTAAAATCAAGTACATTTCATTCCAAAGTAAGTATATTAAGTTTAGTACATGGGCATCATCTTCACTATTTACATAGAAAAAAAACTCAACCATTAGCCTGGCTTTAAGATGATTTAAAAAAAGATATTCAACTTTCACCTGGTAGTGTATAATTGAGCAGAGATAGGGTTCACTTGCACTGTTGATGTCAATGTCAAGCACCCGTATCAGCACTGGATCAGTGATAAAGGGGGTAAGCATCTTCACCCGTCTCTCTCTCTCTCTCTCTCTCTCTCTCACACACACACACACACACACACACACACACACACACAATTCAATTTACGAGGGATATCTCTGTGTAACATCGTTAGTCACGACCTCTGCTCTGGCTGGATTAAATGTGGACAGTGGCTTAAAGCTGAGGATAACTCTCTCTCTCTCTCTCTCTCTCACTCTCTCTCTCTCTGTCTCTCTCTCTCTCTCTCTCTTTCTGTGTGTGTGTGTGTGTGTGTGTGTGTGTGTGTGTGTGTGTGTGTGTGTGCCTCTATCTATGCAAGCTCATAAAAGATGGCATATAATAAGTAAAGAAAAGAGCACAAGTTGGTACTATATTTCTCCAGACAACACTGGAGCTCCAGGTCCAGCTACTTGTCCTGGTCTGCTCTCGCCCAGTGACAGCTTGTTCCCCTGGGATCCATCACTTCTGTCCGAACAGGGCCATCAGGCCTATCAATGGAGCCTTTCATAAAGAACAGGGCTGAACTGTGGATGTGCAGGGTGGCCAACAGTAAAGGTTTTACAGTTACATATGCATAAACACCTACACTTGCATTTGACAGCTTAGTAAGGTAACATTCAATATTTCTGTTTTTATGTATTTATTAATTAATTAATTTATTTTTTTATCAAAAGAGCACATAGAGTATCATATTTTGTTAGTAGAATCCTTTAGGTTAATATGAAATGGCTAATGTCTGGCTTTAGTAGAAATTGAGCCTCTGACATGCTTAGCTAGGGCTCAACTACAGAAACACGTCAATTTATATGTAGATGAAGCTTAAATTCCTAGAAGAATTAATAACAAGCAAATATAAGTCAAAAAGTGCAACATTTATAAGCTTTGACAACACAAACTATGCTAGCCTGTGCAATGTCCCAAAGTTTCAAACGCTCAAATCTCCAGAAGCTCCCAGAATCCATGGCTCCAAACCACACCCACTCACCTAAAGATGTTGCATTCATGGCATCTTGTAAGTGGCAATTTGTGAGTGGTAATGACATTCCCCATGTCTTATTTGCTTTGTAATTGCATGTAAAGCTAATGACTTGAATAGCACACATTTGTGCGGGTTTCCTCTGGGTACTCTGGTTTCCTCCCACAGTCCAAAACCCGGCACATTAGGTCAACTGGCAAATCTAAATCGCCCTATCAGTGTGAATGTGTGTGTGAATGGTTGTTTGTGTCTGTATTAGTCCTGTGATAAATTGGTGACTTACTCAGGGTTTCCCCTACCTCTCACCTAAAGTCAGCTGGGATTGGCTCCATCTTCCTCCATCACCCTGACAGAGGAGTATAGATAATTGATGGGCAGAAGATCTTTTTTTGGGGGGGGGGGTGTCCTCCATCAGCTCCGAGAGTTTAATCAGGGGTCGATAATGCGGCTCACTCCTGCCAGTCTTAAGGACTTGCAATGATTCCTGGGGTTAACAAATTCAAATTCCTATTTGCATTTTTTATCAGGGGATTCAGGAGTATTTGCCATCCATCTCATCTTTCTCCTCAAGGGAAATTCCTGTAAATGAATGAAGAATGAATACGTTTAGAAAGCTTTTTTCCACCATCAAGATGGCTTCCACCAGCGCACCCACAAATTCAACACCCAAAATGTCCATTACTGTGAAGGTAGATGCATCTCAGGTACGGGGGGGAGTGGCCCCAAGCAAAAGGAACCTCCCATGAATCCCCCTGCTATACCAAATAGTTTATACACTGCCCAGTTAAAAAAATACACTCACTCACTCATTAGCCAAAATGTTTATTCCTACTATGGTCGCGAGGAACTTGAGCCCATTTCAGCCAGCACTGGGCAAAGAGAGGGTACACCCTGAACAACTCGCCCAACCATCGCTGGGCCAACACACACGCAACCATTCACAGTCACACCAAGTAGCAATTCGAAACAGCCAGTTAGCCTAATGTGCATGTCTTTGGACTGTGTGAGGAAACTGGAGTATCCAGAGGAAACCCACGCAAGCACGGGGTGAACGTGCAAACTCCACACAGGAGCGCCTGAGCTCGAAACTTCAGCCCAGGACCTTCTTGCTGTGAGGCGGACGTGCTAACCACTGCGCCACCATGCCCAACCGAAAACAGATCGCACTATTCCGCGGCTAAATCGCTTACATGTGGGTGAGACATCTAAAAAACTGTGATCAACTCATCGACAGAAATTGTTCATGAATCATGTGCTCATTGTTTCATATTGTGTTAATTTGTTCCAGAGGTGACAGACCGGTGTCGTGGTTAAATCTGCTGCAGCAGCAGTGGAAACATATCCACAGAAAATACATCTATTCATTTGCCGAACCGTTTAATCCTACTAGGGTCAAGGGGAGGCTGGAGCAAAGGCAGGGCACACCCTATACAGGTCTATACACACATCACCATTCACACTCACAACTAGGGGCAATTAGAAATAGCAAATTAGTCTAATGTGCATGTCCTGGACTGTAGGAGGAAACCAGAGTACCCGGAGGACACCCATGCAAGCAGGAGGGAAACATGGAAACTGCAAACAGAAACGCCCCATGCAGTGCCTTGGACTAAAACTCAGGACATTCTTGATGTGAGGTGGACGTGCTAAACACTACACCACCGTGCTGCCCCACGAAAAATACAAATGCATATAATATTATTGACGAGTGCCCTTCATTTCCAGAGCTGACACACAGCCTACCATGAAACGTCATAGAACAGAAGAAAGGAGACGGTATTAATGCATGCCCCCACACCTGAAAGTGATATCTATTTGTCATGCTGGAGCGTCATGCTTGGTGAATTAGACATGTTCACTTAGCAGCCACTCTGCAGAGTGACTCATTCGCATTAGTCACAGTGTCGTCCCCCACCCCCCACCCCTCTCCCACTCGTTCCTGTCTGTCCAATACACCCAGGACAGCCAGGACAAGTCAGGGTCTGGCAGGAACGAGCAGCCATGTGCATGAAAACTGATCTACAGAGAGCTGTTTTGAATGATTGTATGATTTGGCCATGAATGACTGACTGAAACAAAGACGGTGTTGCATTAACATATTTGTTGATTTTAATACATGCTGATGGTCAGAAATGGTTGTTTCTCTTGTACAGCCAGATGGAACCAGATGGTCTGCACCTCCACATGCTTTCATCAAGGATGCTTACTGAATGATTTCACCTCAAGGATGGAACATTGTGTACCCTCTCTGTCTCTGGTAAAGAATGAAAGGAGCAACAGCTCAAGCTTTATCAGCTATTAAGAAATAAAATGTAATAGGGCTCAGAGTAGCACTTCTCAAGCCCTGGCAACTGATGAATAGTTTCTCCCTTTTAATGTGAGAGAGAGACAGAGAGATGGGAAGGGAGAGTAGAATGGGGGGGGGGGGGGTGAATGTTAGAAAGAAGTGGAGATGAAGGGAAGCCATGAAATGAAGTAAGATAAACTTAAATGAAATGAAGATTTGGAAGCCTAAAGGGAAGAGTAAAGAGAGTGTTGCTGCCTGTACGTCTCCTACTTACTGATGTCATTTAAATTGAACTTGCCTTAGTCAGCAACGTGCTGCCCGTTGCCTTGGAAACAGGACTCCCTGAAGTTCAGCATGGCCACTTGCCTTCAACTCCTACCAAGTAGGATGGCATCTAACCACATCTGTGACATGGCAGCATCATCCAGAGGGACACATGGTTTAAAAAAAAAAAAAAAAAAAAAAAAAAAGAACCCTCCCCTGCACACCCAAGTCCTATTGTTTTCCCTCACACCCCTGACTCCTGCTCTTTCTCTCCAAAGAAAAAACTTCTTCTCAAAATCCAAC
>JBCNYH010000002.1:3201483-3212707 GCA_039654325.1 Tandanus tandanus | reverse complement strand
TTACTTTGGGAGTTACATTTGAAAAGAGATTTGTTGTAGGAAGGTCTGAGGGGCGCCAGCCCTCCCCCCCCCCCCCCCACTACCCTAATTAGAATTAAACGGCTTAGAAAATGAATTAATGAATGAATAAATGGATGAATGAATGTATTAACGTCTATGCAAATATATTCGCTCACTCAATCATTTACTGAACCGATTAGTCCTATTAGGGTCCCGGGAAGACTGGCGCCAATCTCAGCGGATGCTGGGCGAAGACAAGGTGCACCCTAAACAGCTCACCAGACCATCACAGGGCAACACACACACACACACACACAGCCAATTAGCCTACTGTGCATGTCTTTGGACTGTGGGAGGAAGGCGGAGTACCCAGAGGAAACTTACGTAAGCACAGGGAGAACATGCAAACTCCACACAGAAATGCAAGAGCCTGGGACTCAAACTCAGGACCTTCTTGCTGTGAGGCAGACATGCTAACCGCTACACCGATGCAAATATTGATTATGAAAATTACATTTTTAGCCTGTGTAAAAATAACAAACAAACCCTATGGGGCCGGTGGCATAGTGGTTAGGGTGCTGGGCTCTATCCACCCAGCAGTATAAATGGGTACCAATAAAAGTTACTGGGAAGGTAACCTGTGATGGACTGGTGTCCCATCCGGAAGGAGTTGAACTCCTAGTCGCTTCACTAGTCGCTACCGAAAGCACCGGCCTGATGAGCCACTAGGCTCGGGTGTAAAAAGCCCAACAGACTTACCTTACCTATAAAACGAGCCCTATATGGGGACAGGTTTTTATTACCTATGTGCTTGTTTTAAGATGTGCACTATAGTATGTGCATGTGACTAAATTATCTTTTTTTAAAAAACTCACTCATTTAAAGGTTTTACAAGATGGGTTTGACCTTTAAAGGTCACTGAAGGTCAAAGGTAAGTATATCATATGAAAGTTCATATATGGTTTCATATTAGTATTCCACAGTCACGGCTTGTCTATCAACACTCATTTTAAAGTTATAATGCTCTATCTCCAAAACTTCGTACCCTGTTCTGTCCTTCACCTTTGACCTTGACATTTCATAATCTAATCATCCCTAAGGTTACGTAATGTCCCCACCAAGTTTGGTGAAAATCCATGCATGGGTGTGGTCAAGATTTTGATCACAGACACACTGACAAACAGAAAAGTAAACAGATGGACTGACAAGTGCCAGTGGGTACAATACCTTCCCTAAAACCCAACTTTGGGCAAAGATAATAAACATATATAGCATAAATGATGTGGATCCTTTGCCTGTTGGACTTTTTCATTAGTTTTATGTGGCTACTTGTATTAAAGTAAGCTCCCACTGCCTTTTTACCTCTTCTGATTGCCTCGTCTCCTCACAACCTACATTTCAATACCCATAATTCCATCCTTGATTACACAGGGTTATGGGTCTGTGAGGCTGAGGCAAGTGGGTGGTTGTAATTTACATTGCTGGATGGAAAGCAGCAGGAGGAATTAATTTTAGCCACCACCTCAGTTGACACGTAACGATGAATTCAATTTCAGCGGCTGAGACAGAATGAACTCAGGAAACGGGGATATGGTGTTACCCAATGCTAACACTCATGAGGAGTGTTGCATAAAAGAGAAAAACTGAGGCAAAGACAAGAGGGTGTGGAATGACCTGGATAGATGAAGCAGATCGCCTTCTTTGTTGCTCTTTTAGTGAGAATGAGAAAGTCAAACTCGCTGGAAGATGTGCATGAATAATGCATGTAATCAGGGTTCTGTTTTTGCAATATGGCACTTAGCTAAATGGTGAAGGACATGCTGGTTCTGGTTTGGGAATCAGTGTATGTATGGATAGGAGAAGATGCTGCTTCTGTGAGGTGCTTTAAGGGCACTGACCATGTGGCTGGTGGCACAGTGTGGTTCTCACAGCAAGAAGGCCTGGGTTCGAATCCCCAGATCGGGCATTTCTGTGTGGAGTTTGCATGTTCTCCCCGTGCTTGCCTGAGTTTCCTCTGGGTGCTCTGGTTTCCTCCCACAGTCCAAAGACTTGCACATTAGGTTAACTGAATATTCCAGGTTGTCCCTTGGTGTGAGTGTGAACTGTTGCGTGTGTTGGTGCTGCACTGGAGTTGCGAGCTGTTCAGGGTGTACTCTGCCTTCAGCCAGTGAGTGAGTGCACATGTGGCTTTACTGTACTATTTGCAAGTACCATCATGAAATTATATACAGACAAGGGCAAAAGTGGGGTGGCACAGTGGGGCAGTGGTTAACATGTTTGCTTCACAGCAAGAAGGCGTGGGTTCGAGTCCCGGGCTCGGGGCGTTTCTATGTGGAGTTTGCATGTTCTCCCCATGCTTGTGTGGGTTTCCTCCGGGTACTCCAGTTTCCTCCCACAGTCCAAAAACATGCACAGTAGGCTAATTGGCTGTCCCAAATCGCCCCTAGGTGTGTGAGTGTGTGTGAATGGTTGTATGTGTGTTGGCCCTGTGATGGCCTGGCGAGCTGTTCAGGGTGTAACCCACCCTCGCCTAGAGTCGGCTGAGATGGGCGCCAGCCTTCCCATGACCCTAATTATGATTAAGTGTCTTAGGAAATGAATGAATGAATGAGAAGGGCAAACGTGTAAACAAAGTGTTCTAAAAATAATAATAAATAAAAAATAATTGTAATTTTTGAGCTTCTACTTATTGATTTTTTTTTTTTTGGAATTTTTATCCCCAATTTTAGTCATAGCCAATTCCCACTCATCAAGGAGTACCCCTCTATCACACAATAGCTCCCCAACCAGTGAGGGCAAGGCAGGCATGTGCTTTTCCTACCCATGTGATGCCAACCAACTGCATTTATCCAAATTGTGGTGCATGCATATTCAGGGGTAGTCTAACACACTCGAAGGATAGTGCCATCCACACCCTTGTATGCATGATCTCACAAATGTCTATGATTGGCTAGTGTTGCTTGTGAGTCACAGGGAAGAGGGGAAGAGAGGGTATGGCGTTCCTCCCTCCATGAGAGTTTAGACAATTAGCTCTAATGGCCTCCTTGCTGCAGACATCTGCATGCACCACCTGAGGCTCGAACCTACAGACTCCTGGGAGCCTGGCTAAAGATATTCGGTGCCAGTTTTCCACACCTTTACACATTTCAAGGTTAGTTACATGTCTTTTAGTAGGTCATGTAGAGCATCTACTCTACAAGATACATTTCTTTAATACATTACATCAGAATTCTAGTAGGTCAACCATTTACAAACACCAAGTTTTCACCAAGACTGCCATTTAAAATCAAATCCTAGAAATTGGTGTAATGACTATTTGAAGCATTTGATTGGCCAATTGTCCTAAATAAAAGTAATGTTTACTTGGGGCTGGATTTCGAACCAGTGCCTTTTTGCCCAGAACTTCACTCACTCATTCACTTGTTTGCTAAACACTGGGCAAAGGTGGGTTGCACCCTGAACACTCGCCAGACCACTGCAGGGAGAACACGCACAGCTATTCACACTCACACCTTGGGGCAATTTGAAACAGCCATGTCATAACATGCATGTCTTTGGACTGTGGGAGGAAACCAGTGTACCCGGAGGAAAACCACACTCACACAGGGAGAAAATGCAAACTTCACACAGAAGCACCCAAACCCAGGACTAGGACCCAGGACCTATCTGCTGTGAGGCGAGCACGCAAATCACTATATCACCCTACTGCCCCTTTCTGCCGAGAACTTCAGAAAATAAGTTTGGAGGATCGTTCTCTGATCAGATGAAATAAACGTTGTTGAACTGTCTGGCTATAAGAACCGGTACTATTTAGGAAGTCAAATTATTAGGAAATGGACTGTAGAACTAATAGTGAACGTAAGAGCATTTCCACATACACAATACAGTGAGAACTCACAGGACTGGGACTAAACTACTGTATGGCCATTAGTCCACCAGGACTACTTGACAACCACGCTAATCAAAATACAAACCATAGATTTTAAGATTGGACAATGAAGAAAGAGAAAAAGGTCATGTGATCTGATGAATCCAGATTTACCCTGTTAAAGAGTGATAGGCATGTCAAGGTAAGAAGGGAAGGTCATGAAGCGATGCGCCCAACATGCCTAGTGGTCACTGTAGAAGCTTCTGAAGGCGATGTATATATACAGTACAGTTAAGGCGAAGGGTTAGTACATCCAATAAAACTTGTTCATATTTTTCAACATATTTTAAAGAAGCAAACATTTTCTCTTCTTTGATACTGAACAGTGCCTACAAAGAACTGTGATAATAAATGAAAATGTGGTGCACTCCAATAAATAAAAACTCATAACATTGACATTTTTGTCACTTTCAGATCAGAACAGATCCGTTGTATGAAAAAAATAAAAACATGCTTATTTATTACACCTTCAATTCCATAAAATTAGAATCAGGAGTTCCAGAATAGGTGTCATTGATTTGAGCTTCCTGCAGAAGTTCCATCCATCCACCCGCCTATTTTATTCCACTTATCCAAGGTCGGGTCATAAAGGCAGCCATTCTAGAAGGGAAACTCAGACATTTCTCTCACTAGCAACACTCTCCAGCTCCTCATGTGGGATCCCGAGGCATTCCCAGGCCAGACGTTATAGATCATCCCTCCAGCATGTTCTGGATCTGCCTTTGGGCCTCCTTCCATTTGGAGGTGCCTGGAAAACCTCTAAAGGTGCCCGAACCATTTCAGCTGACTCTTTTTGATGCAAAGGGTCACCGGCTCTACCCCAAGATATCTGAGCACCTTACCCTCTCTAAGCCCAGAGCCCTGATACCCTCAGAAGAATGCTAAGTTCAGCTGCTTGTATCCATGACCTCACCGCACATTGTCCACCATTGTCCAATAAATATTCTCCAGTAGAAAAAAGGCAGAACATCTGCACATTTTTACACACTAAGCAGATAATGAGAGGGGACTTAGAGACTGAATAAGTGTTATTTTACCCTGATGATGATGATCTTTATAAAAGGTATAGATTCTTATCTGATGGAATTCCCTATCTTGGGAATTCTCTGGTCAGCTTTCGGGGTCGGACATCTCTAATGCCACTTGGTGGAGTAATGAATGATTTTATTTCATTCTGATACATATCACAAATTAAAAATACCACAGATTATAACAAATATCAATTCAGATCATGATACTGTACATCCTCCCATAGTACAAAGATATATGCACAGTAGGCTAACTAGCTGTTCCAAATTACCCCTAGATGTGAGTGTGAATGGTTTTGTGTGTGTGTGTGTGTGTGTGTGTGTGTGTGTGTGTGTGTGTGTTGTTTTAAACTCATAACATCCTCTTCCAAAAAATATGGAGCTCGCACTATGATTTCAAAGCTGTGTTTGCCTTAAGACCCGCCCCCTTTTCATGAACGTGAAAAGACTCTGATTAGTTAACACCGATTCAGACTTACAGACTTCTTAATCACTTATACAGCACCAATTAACACCAGTGTAAGAGCTCAGGGTTTGTTAACTCCAACTTCAATAACCCCGTTAACCCTCGGTAAGTAAAACTCGCTTCATAACGCACATACAGATGTGGACCTTTCAACAGGATTATGGTCTGAAGCCCTCTCACCAAGGAAAGGCTCAAAAAAAGAAAGGAAGTTAAGGAAAGGCCAGAACCCAGATTTAAACCCTACTGATAGTGGAGCTGCTTTGTGCCGAATACCATGGAATCGTTTATTTCGTGATGCAAGCTGTCAAGTAGTCAATATTCAAGATTTTGTGGAATCATATCTGTTCCAAAGTGTTTTATTTCACTTTGGGTTTTTTTTTATTATTATTATTAGATGACTCTAATGAGTTCAACATTGGCTTATTTGAGAAAAATAAATAGAAATGATTGTATAATTTATGAGAGAACACAGAAATGTATTACCATTCTATTAAAGTATTAAATTTCACACCACACTGGTATCCTTTTTCCAGTGTTTCTCCAGATTGAGTTTCTAACCCAGAGTTTATTATAGAACACGTGATAATATGGTAATAGGAGAGAAATCCATCATGAATTCTCTAGAGTTTTGTTCTTTTCATGAATGAGGTACTGATGGTATTAAAGTGAATTCTTTCGAATTACTACCCGCCCTATGAAAGGTTCCTGCAAACAGAGCCGTGTTATAAATAAAAGAAGAAATAATAAGAGTTAATCAAGCAACTAATATTCTCAAAACTCCAATTTTCAAGAACTGAAGGGAGATAACCCAGAGTTTGGTGCTGATATAATAATAGAAAAATTATTTTCATCCCTTGTCATAAAGACATTTGTTATGAGGAGTTTTGGTGAAGTTCTGTATAGTGAAAAAAAACTTAACCGTTTTGGTCTGGCAGAAAGCTGGCCATTTTTAAAAAATGAAAAATGTTGATGGCCAATGTTATTTTATGATCAATTAGTATCATTTGACCTTCTGTACCAAATGTCATATTTGTTTCACCATTTGAATTATTTTCGCAGCAAGCCACTGCACTATAAATGGTTGTGGGGGGTTCAGAAAGAGCAGAATATAAAAAACATCCTACAACAAAAAGAATTTTGAGATATATTTGAGAATAAGAAGTTATTTCTGCTAAAGAGGGCAATATTAGGCCAAGGGTTTACTTCCTTTAACCACAGAAAAATAGTACATCTACTGATATTTTTTGTTGAATAAATGATTTAAAAATCATTTATTTTCCTTGTGGGACTGTAATAAAGAGGGTGAAGTGTGAGAGGGTGAAATATCTGTATTAATGAAGGTGAAAATAAGCCATATATAGTCCCAGTCAGATGACACACCCTCTAATTTAAATATTGCTGGAGAGAGGATTGACCTGGGAGCCATCCAGCTGCAGTGAAATCACCTGGCTGCTTTGTGGAGTGGCTGGATAGCTGCTTAGCCGGTCATAGTAGAGGAGATGACTGGCTATGACAAAACATGACTGAGTAGCTAAAGTTAAAAACATGTAAAGGATATATAATTTGGCTGCATACAAAAATTGTACATACACTAAATAATGTACAAACAAATCCTGTGATGAGTTTATGTAATCATGATTATTATTCATTATTAAGACATTAATTGTGATTTGTCGAGAATAACAAATCTATCAAATAGCCACACCCCCAGTGCAGCTAACTGGGTTATCAAATGCCGGCCATGTCTTTCACTGTCTGTGGTGAGAGGCATGTAAAAGAACCATTGCTGACTTTCGTCAAAAGTAGGCTGCATACCCATCAGCGTGTTTCTGCCGGAAAGTGTTTCTAGCGTGTTTCTATCCTGTGTTAAGCAGGATAACTAGGTTAGGCTTCATATTAGGATATGACTGTTAGAGGGACAATGTAGGAATTACTATGTGTAAAGTGCATATTTAACCACATTCTTGATAGTTTTAAATACATCTGGATCTTGGAGAAGATACTTTCATGCTTCAAAGTTATTGAAATGATCAAGCACCAGTCACGGAAGTTGATACTGTTGTTGTTGAAATCTCCGAGGCTCTTCTGTTAGCGAGATTATCTGCTTGCTTTTATGCACAAAGCTATTTAAAGGACGGGCGGCATAGACATAAAACACAAGACCAGCAGTATAGCGCATGTATTCAGAACGTGCCGAAATTGCCGCCATCTTACCAGAGACTATTGTGCTTGTTGGAGCAACAACATTCAGGATCCATCTTATTGGAATGGAGGATTTTAGGAAGATTATAGTCCTTGGTAATATGGCTGCCACGTAAAGGCTCGTAAAGGCCACGTAAAGGCTCGTCATGCGAGGGTCTTGCCTGGTATTGTGTTTATCTCTATGGTCGCCGGCTACATCAGCCAGTTTATATCGGCGGCAATAATATGCTTAAGAATTTTAAATATCGGCGGCTAGCTAGTCCAACAAATAAGAGATATTGGTGGCTATGAAAGATGGCGTGAAGGTCTGAGAGAGAAAGAGAGAGAGAGAGAGGATGTCAGTTTTTAATTTTAGAATAAGTGCTAAAATAAATTTCTGTCTACCTTAAAAAATGTCCATCCGGGGAACATGAGATAATCGGTTATTTAATTGGATGATGCAAGGTTTTTGATGTGTAGCTGTATAATCAGATTAAAGGACTGAATACAGGTGTTTATTTTAGCACATATTCTAAAAACTGACCGAGTTTCATTACATTCTGATGATGAGAAGTGTGTTTTTTAAAGCACAGAAAATACTGCCAGGGCACTCGACGTGACAGGGAAATAATCACCTGTTCATTCACAAATACAATGGGTATGTTTCTTGTTAATTATAATATTTTAGCAATGTTGATGTCATTTTCTTTCTCTTTTTATATGCTACAAGCAAATGTGTCTTTTTAAAAACTTTTTACGTTTTTTTGGGGCGGCATGGTGGTGTAGTGGTAAACACAACCACCTCACAGCAAGAAGGTCCTGGGTTCGAGTCTTATTTAGTTAGAGCATATATGTGTGGAGTTTGCATGTTTTCCCGTGCTTGTGTGGGTTTCTTTCGGGTAATCCTGTTTCCTTCCACACTCCGAAGACATGCACAGCAGGCTAACTGGCTGTTCGAAATTGCTCCTAGGTGTGGAAGGGAGTGTGAATGGTTGTGTGTGTGTTGGCCCTGTGATGGTCTAGTGAGCTGTTCAGGGTGTACCATGCCTTCGCACATACAGAGAGAGAGAGAGAGAGAGAGAGAGAGATTTAGCTATTGCATCTCCTTTTCATTTTATATATATATATACAGTCAGTACTGCTTTTTCCGTACTTGTCAGATTCTTCCTTAGAATGATGCCCAACTGTTTCAGTATTTAATTTGCTGTGTTTTAAATACAGATGCCCTCTAATCACAGATGAACACTGACTCATTGGTTCAGTATTATTTTCCACAATGAGAACAGGAACGGTGGATGATTCACACATGAATGTGTTGGAAATTTAAATTACAGTCACATTCATATAAAATCTGCATCATGTGCACTGACCCTGAAGGATGTATGTGTTATCTTTACACAACAGCACCACGTGATACTCTGCGGCCATGTAGCGGCTAGCAAAACAAGCCAGTGTGAATTGGACCCAGGTGTTCATCACACTAATATAGCTGACATATGACATGGTTGTTGATGCATTGGATGTCATGCCATTTATCCTTCTACCCCCCCCCCTTCTGTCTCTACTCATCATGGGTGTTCTGCTCTGTGCCTTGGCCTTACAGAAATGATCAATTAGTCACAGAGCTCTTTCACACACACACACACACACACACACACACACCGACACACACACACACTGACACACACACACACACACACACACACACACACACACACACACACAGAGACATCCAATTTGTATGGAAGCTAATTTCTGGTACAAGAGGTGAACAATCTTTGAAATTCTAAGTCATATATATGAGTTAGTAAGTCATTATTCATTCATTACTTTTCTAAGCCTAATTTTCTTAATCCTGATTAGGGTCGCAGGGAGGCTGGCACCCATCTCAGCCGACTCTAGGCGAGGGCGGGGTACACCCTGAGCTGCTCCCCATGCCTTCGCAGGGCCAACACACACAACCATTCACACTCACCCTTACACCTAGGGGCATGTTGGAACAGCCAATATGGGTACCGTGCATGTTTTTGGACTGTGCGAGGAAACCGGAGGACCCGGAGGAAACCCACGCAAGCACAGGGGAGACATGCAAACTCCACACAGAAACGCCCCAAGCCCAGACCTTCTTGTTCTGAGGCTATCGTGCTAACCATTTTGCCACTGTGCTGCCAGAAAGTCAGTATGAGATGATAAATCATAATTATGAGTAAGTAGGTTACAATAATAGAATGTTAATTTGTACCGTTGAGTTAGTAAGTCATGTCAATCCACATGTGCAACCTTTTTGAGGTCGAGTTGAGTTAGAAAATCATAATTATAAGCTGCTGCATTATAATTATGAGTTACTTTCTCACACACTCATTTGCCAAGCCATTTAATCTTACTAGTGGTGCGGGAAGGCTGGAGTCTATCTCAGCCAACACTGGGCAGAGGTAGGGTACACCCTAAAAAGCTCGCCAGATCATCTCAGGGCCAACACACACGCAAAACCATTCACACTCACACCTAGGGACAATTTGGAACAGCCAGTTTACATAATGTGCATATCTTTGGACTGCGGGAGGAAACCAGACTACACGGAGGAAACCCACACAAGCATGAGAAAAACATGCAAACTACACACAGAAACATCCGAGCCTGACAAAGACAGGACCCTTAGGCCAACCATAATTATGAGTTCATTCATTCATTCATTTTCTAAACCGCTTAATCCTGATTAGGGTCGCAGGGAGGCTGGCGCCCACCTCAGCCGACTCTGGGTGAGGGCAGAGTACATCCTGGACAGCTCGCCAGGAAATGGGCTAAGATAAATTTAAGAATATTAATGCTGAAGGGAAAGTTCTCCCCTTTCCTTTAGTCTCTTACCCTCTGTCTATTTTTGAGTGATATCATGTAAAGTGATGGTGCCAAGATTTTCCCCAGAACTCCACTTGTATTAAATGTTTGTTTAAGCTAATGATTGCTAGCTTTTAATCCCTTTTAAAAAGCTGTGCTGTACGCCTTCTCCCCAAACTCCGATCAACCTCTGATCACTTCAGCAGAGACTTCCTTCATCTGGAGCACAACAAATATCCCTATAATACGGTGGGTTGCATAATTATTCACCGCTTTAAACTTTTCACCACATCTTGCAGGGTCACAACCTGGCACTGAAACGGACTTAATTAGATTCACACAATATGACTAACGTTTGGAGTTTTTTTTTTTTAATTAAATTAAGTAAATTAAATAAAGACATTTCAAACATTTGTTGGCTGCATCCCTCTGGGTCAATACTTGGTAGAACCATTTTTGGCTGCATTTGCAGCTATAAATCTTTTGAGATATGTCTCTATCAGATTTGCACGTCTTCTTCTTGGCTAATTTGCTCAAGCTGAATGATTTCAGACTGAGTGGATACCTTTGGTGAATAGCTATTTCCTTTTTTTATCCTAATTTTTGTTGTTGTTTTCATAAACAATGATTCATTCATCCATTCATTCATTTTCTTCCGCTTCTTCCGGGGTCGGGTCGTGGGGGCAGCAACCTAAGCAGTGAGGTCCAAACGTCCCTCTCCCCAGCCACTTCCTCCAGCTCTTCCGGGGGGACACCAAGGCGTTCCCAGACCAGCCGAGAGATGTA
>JBCNYH010000002.1:3080031-3093622 GCA_039654325.1 Tandanus tandanus | reverse complement strand
GTGTGTGTGTGTGT
Source organism: Tandanus tandanus (assembly GCA_039654325.1). NCBI lineage: Eukaryota > Metazoa > Chordata > Actinopteri > Siluriformes > Plotosidae > Tandanus > Tandanus tandanus. Next base: position 3,093,608 of record JBCNYH010000002.1, on the reverse strand, counting down.
GTGTGTGTGTGTGTGTGTGTGTGTGTGTGTGTGTGTGTGTGTGTGTGTGTGAGAGAGGGAGAGTGTGTGTGTGTGTGTGTGTGTGTGTGTGCAAGTAACTGAGAGAGAAAAAGAGAGTGTGTGGGTGTACGAGAGTGTGAGTAAGTGAGTGTGTGTGTGTAAGAGAGAGTGTGTACATGCTGGACTGAGAGAGGACTGAAATGTCTTTACTGAATTAGAAAGATGAGGGACAAGTGTTCACCAAATGTTCAACCAGCTGCTTGAGGGGTGTGTGTGAGAGAGAGAGAGAGAGAGAGAGAGAGAGAGAGAGAGAGAGAGAGAGAGAGAGTGTGTGTGTGTTAGAGAGAGGTATAGAGAGAGAACACAAAGACAGAAAGAGAGCATCAGGGGAAGGGAAGCAGAAAGTAGCTGAAGTAGGACAGCCATAAGGGAAAAATATAAAGAATAATTTTCTTTATTTCCTTTTTCTCTCTCTTACTCTCTCTTTTTCTGACTTACCTTTTTTACTCGTCTGTAACCATTTTTCCTGTCATGTGACCATCCCATCACCAGAAGGACACGCACTCTTTAGCAGACATATGGTTTAAATTCGAGGCAACACTCTTTCATCCTCCTCTTTATTTTATTCCTGTCCAGCTTCCTTTCTGTGTCTGTCGTGCACGTGTGAAAGACCCAGTAACCCAGCTGGTTACGCTCTCACTCCATCACACACACTTTCGCTGCCCCACATTTGCTGAGACAGTACACCCGCGCTCACCTGCTGCGGCTGTGGAACGAGGGAGTGTTCTCCTGGTCACGCTCTCTCTCTCGCTCTCTCTCCCGCTCTTCCTTTGGCTCTCGGTCGCGCTCTCGGTCCCGGGTCCTCTCTCGATCCTTGCCTCGTTCTCTTTCTTTGTCCTGGCAGCTGGAATACTTCAACACTTTGGCACGTTCACTCAAGCTCAGCCAGGGGGTCATGTGCCCCAGAGGAGGATACACACCTGAGGAGAGGAAGAAAACAAGGGCAATTACACAATAAAGCATAATCATGTGACCCCTCACTAAACCCCTCTGCCTAAACAGGCACCAGTGACAAACTTCTAGAACAACCAGTTATAATGTGCATCAGGAACTTTTATTCCTAGCTTCAAACCTTCAGCATATCATACTACAATTGATTAAAATAAAATGACTGACATAAAAGCATGCAAAGGGCTCCCGAGTGGCACAACGACAAGGTGCGTGACTATCATCCTGGAGATCGCAAGTTCGTATCCTGATTGATGCCGCAGCCATCTGTGACCGGAAGTCCATGGGAGCTAATGGACGAGATCTCACTGGAGGAATGGCATACGCTCCCCTGTCACTCAGCAATCACCAGCCAATCTTGTGAACTCACCAGTATAAAAGGTGGCAGATAGCGATTTCCCTCTGAGTGTGTTAGGCCGCCTCCAAATACGCACGCACAGCAGTTTGTAAAGAGGCGGGTAGGAGCATCACATGTCAAGGAGGGGGCATATGCAATGCTTACGCCCCTTCCTGGTTGGTGGTGGTTGTATGTGATAGGGAGGGGGGGCATGCAGAAATGGAGTGGGTGGAGCTTAATAAAGATTGATTCTGTTGAAGGTGGAGTCATCAATTCTGGAGAAAGATTGTTGATATTTGAGCTTTACAGCCAAACAAATTCATGCCCTTCCTTTAGCACGCTTACAGAAGCCCCGCCCCAAAAATGAATGGACATGCATTGCCAAGGCAACAACACTAATACTGACTAATGTACATACATAAGGCATGTAACAACAACGTTTACCTTTTTATTATATAGGAAAAAGCCATGCAAAACCACATGGTTAAAAGTGTACTTGCGCCAGAGATCTTCATTCATTCGTTTTCTGAACCGCTTAATCCTAATTAGGGTCACGGGGAGGCTGGCGCCCATCTCAGCCGACTCTGGGCGAGGGCAGGGTACACCCTGGACAGCTCGCCAGAGATCTTGATTACAGAAGTTTATCATGCTAGGTGACGGAGAAGAATAAAATCAACGTAAATATTCCACTTCCTACTTCTAAACAACTACTACAACAGTGTTAGCACCATCAGCAACAGCTACAGCAAATGCTAATGATCACAAACATCCATTTTAACTTAAAATGTGAAATCTCATCAGGGGACGATAAAAGGGAGCAGGGACGCACTTAAAAAGAGGCCTATTCATTTACCAGGTATATTAAATAAACATGAAATACAAAGTTATCTCTAGGAAATAAAATGAAATTGGACATGATGTCTTTCTGAAACCATTTGCTTATTTCTGTATGCGAGTGTCAAAGACCGCTGCAATGGGCACAATAATCTGGAAAACAAACATAGCCATTTGGGGGGAAAAATGCAGAACTATCATCAAAACAAGATGGCGACCATCAACACAGACACAGATGACGTAAACAGAGAAAAATGTATAAATTTCAAGTAATTTCAAAAATCTTGTGTGTAATCTGTGTGTGCATGAGAGAGAGAGAGAGAGAGAGAGAGAGAGAGAGAGAGAGAGAGAAATGCACTACACTGGCTTTATCTCTCTTGGAGAACACTTGACCTCTGACTTTTTCCCTTTCTACAAATCAGTGTTGCTCTGGCATGTTATCACGCATGTGAAAGATTGTTCAGGTCATGCGGTCTTGTTATTGTTACTGTAAACAGACAGAACCAAAACAAGAAAACAGATAATAAGAGACACCAAACCCGTGAGCTGGGGTAGTTTCTTCGAAAAACCTTTGTATTCAGCCAAAGTGAACTGAAAATAAAAAATAATACATATAGGATACACTATTTCCTCGTGAATCGGCACCTCTAAGGGCAATGTACAAATCAGTGTGAGCTAGCTATCCAGCTAGCTAACATGCTATAGGCTGAGTTTGGCGTAGTTTGGGATCTATTTTCTCTGGCGGAGCAAAAATAAATAGAACATTTGGCATAACTGTGTCTAAAATATCACTCAAGGTTGTGCTAATGTACAGGATATTAGCATGCTGTCGTTAGCTACGGTAATCACGTTTTGCTCATAGCTGCTTATTATTAAATGTCCTCTTAAATAATAAAAAAATAAATGTTTTTAAGTTGCCACGTTAAAGAGTCTCAGCTTTGTAGAGAATTTCGCATTTTATTCCATTTCTGTTTAAGAGAGATGACAGATTTATTTTTATTTTTTTACTTTAGGATAATATTTCTCCTCACTGTCCAAATGTCTACTAATAAATTTGTCCCATCAGCTGGAATCCAAATTGGAGATTTAATGAAAATATGGAGACTAATGAAAATACCCATCCAGGTCCTTTTAATATAGTGTATTTGTTTTTAGCTGTGGGCACATTTCAAAGAGAAACCAGGGCTCTATCTGGGCACAAATCCGTATCCAGTTCTACAACAATGCAAAACAGACCAACATGAGACTTCTCTGTTTTTTTCACTGTACTCATGTTGAAATATTAAACAGCCATCAGAAAGGTTTGGTAAAATGCTTATGCGATTTGTGATATTTATTTGTTAAGGGAAATATCAGGTCAGCATTTATTCATGTATCTGATTGGGCTGTTGATCACAAAAGGAACAGTATTCTTGTGGAAGCAAACATTTTACATCTATTTAATTAATGTCACTAATCAATAAAAGTTTATTCATCTTACTCATTCCTTTACTAAACTGCTTATTCCTATTAGGATCGCAGGGAGGCTGGAGACTATCTCACCCGACACTGGTCGAGAGGCAGGGTACCAGTCCATCGCAGGACCAACACACACACACAACCATTCACATTCACACTTAGGAGCAAATTTGGAACAGCCATTTATCCTAATGTGAATGTCTTTGGACTGTGAGTGGAAACTGGAATACCCTAGCAAAGGAATAACGGGCAAAGTCCACACAGAAACACCTTAGCCCGGGACTCGAACCCAGGACCTTCTTGCTGTGAGATTCCTAGTCTCAAATTCTGTAATTAAAATTAAATCCTTTCATAGAAACTTACGTTACTGTCATTAGTCGATTTGCTGAAGAATCTTTGCAAGGAAACATTTGGCCAATTCGTTCAGCTGTCTTTCACATTTTGGCATTTTTACAGGTTACAGATGTGACCTACATATATCTTAAGTAGATAAATAGATCTGTCTCTGACAAATTATGTTGAATAGTTATCGTTTTGCCACCTTTTACAATAAAAATGGGATTCTATTTGAACGTTAATATCACAGAAGACAAGCCAAGCTGATGTGCGCTGCGCATGGATGTTTGGTTAAGAAGGAAAAAAAAAACATTCCAAAAACAAAAGTCCAGTAGGTTTAACGTAATGCAATCTGAGCACATCAGGTGACCCAAAAAAGTGAATAAAATGTGTATGTCTATCGTAACACAGCTGTCGGACGTCTTAGGGCATCGCAAAACAGACACAGTGTATGGACCTGACATCAAGAATTTCCTACAAGATGGGAAAAAACTGAAGCATGTTCAGAACTTCACAACAAGGGTCTACGACAGCATTTTCCATCACATTACAGGTGAGTTTCACAGGACACACCCACAACTGTTATAGCAATTCGGTCGTGGACTTGTTGGATACCTGTTTAGTTTCCATTTCCGCTCTGTGTAGCTGGATCAGAATGCAACACCGCTGAGTCAATCTTCACAAGAGTGTTAAGTTTAGTGGGGTGTGTGTGTGATGCTAATCCCAAAGTGTGTTTCTGAGCTCCTTTCACACAGCCCTGGAAATGCGATGCTCCAATTACAGTGATCCAAATGCAATAGTTTCCCACCACTTGCTAGACTTTAGTCAAGTCCACTAGGAAAGATTGCTTGGATACGCACTTGACCTCACACACACTCATGTTTACACGTTTCGTTTTTTCACGCCCAGACAAGTTACACACAGCCAAGAACAACGCAAACCCTTCCATGAGAATAACTTCTGGATTCCCCATCAATCCCTAAAGCCTAACTATGACTTTAATAACATGAACTCAGCGATCCATTACCTTTCAATGAAGCCAAGGACGGACCTGGATATCAGCGAAAAGTCAGTAGAATTAAAAACAGAATTAGAATTACACAACTTTGGTGGCTGTAATCATTTGTAATTTGCTGGTGTATCCTGAGTCTGATGTGTGTGTGTGTATGGGAGCAAATTGGACAGAAATGTGAGAAAAGAGTCAAAGACTGGTATGCGTGATAAGCTTCGGATGCTGACGGTGCCACCTACCTGCCGCAAAGGAGTACAACGGGGCACAGCGACCATGGTAGCTTCCTCCTGGACGGCCACTGCAACGGCATGACATAGAAGTTACTGAATTATGATGGAGATAATATATAATAAATATATAGCATGTGCTCAAACGTGACTTTAGCATTACATTATAAATTATTTACAAATTCCTAGTTTAACATCAAACCTTGTTTTTCTGTATAAAAGGATTCTACGTTAAGCTGATTTTACCATATAATTCAAACTAAGCAGGTATATGAAATCAAGTCTTTTGGAATCGGCCTTGACCTTTATGCAGCATAACAAATGTCGTCTATTACACTCAGCGGAGGATAAAGAGAGAAAAGTTTGAGTTTTCTCAACGATCAAAAGCTTTGCTAGAGTTCTGGCGCTCCATTTCACAATCGTTTTGATGTGCCTGGCTTTCTGTCAAGCTGCAGTGCGCACTCAATAACCTAGCAGTGGTGTGTGTGTGTGTGTGTGAGAGAGAGTGTGTGAAGGAGATAACATTATAATAAAGGCATGGTGCTGTCCGTGCTGAGGATCAGGCAAGCTGCCCTTCTTCTGAGTGAACGCTGGCTTCCCCCGGAGGTGAAAGGTCAATGGGATTAGTACGTCCGTGTGGGCGATTATGCCGGAGTGCTCTCCTTGCGGACAGGTGTTTATTTCAGACGCCAAATGCTCCTCTGCTATAAATAGAGCTGGAAGGGATGCTGCTGTGCTGTTCCTTTTCTGCTTCCTCCCCCCCCCCCCTCTTCCATGCCTCCATCCCTCTCGGCTTCCCTTTCTACGGCGGCCAATTTCATAATCTGGCTCTGCTGTATCTGCCTCGCGCACTGCAGTTCAGCGTCGTCAGTGGGAAAAGAGAAGAAGGGAACAGAAGGAAACGGGGAGGAGAGATATGTCTGCACGGAGGATGATGGATGTTAACTGCCGTCTCCTCTCACCCTTGAGGCCAGCCGTAATTACAGCCAGCGACGTTAATGCAACTAATTGCTGTGCAGCACCGCCATAATGATCCCAAGCAGAAACGTCCATAACCTTGCACTTTGTATATGTCTGGCTGAATAAGGAGTCAAAAGTATGTGGACATCTGACTATCACACTCACGTGCTTTAACATCCTGTTCCAAAAACATGGAAAGAATACTGACTTACGGACCGTTATCATAACAGCTTGTCCGCCACATAGGCTTTCTACTACATTTTGGTGCATAGATATGGTTATAAGTTTCACTGAATTCAGGTACCGATGTTGAAGTGCACTCTGTGTTCCAGTTCATGCCAAAGGTGCTTGGTTCACGCCACTTGGGTTCTTACACCCCAACATGTCTTCGTGGCATAGTGAACAGGCAGCCTATATTTTGGAGAAGGACCATATATGTGTTAGATGGCTGGGTGTGCACAAACGTTTGACCTTTTGACTCAGAGTGCAAACCTCCACCAAGCCGAAAAAATTAAGTAAACGTCACTCCGCTGAACCTTCTTTAATACCACACCCCATCTTCCATCCAGCCATCCTTTTCTGCTTATCCTTTTCCCCAGCAACAGTCTCTAGCTCCTCCTAGGGGATCCCAAGGCATTCCCAGGCAAGAGGGGATATAAAATACCTCCAGCGAGTTCTGGGTCTGATATGAGACCTCCTCCCAGCTGAAAGTGCCCAGAACCCCTTTAAAAGGGAGACGAACAGGAGGCATCTGATTCTAATCATCCGATGCTCGGACCACCTCAAATGACTCCTTTCAATGCGGAGGACCAGCAGATCTACCCCGAGTTCCAACCGGATGTCTGAGCTCCTCAAGCATCTCTAAGGCTGAGACCAGATACCCTACATAGTCATTTCAGCTTGTATTCAAGATTTCGTTCTTTTAGTCACTACCCAAATCTCACGACCGTAGGTGAGGGTGGGTATATAGATGGACCAGTAAATCGAAGGATTTGCCTTTAGGCACAGCTCCATCTTAACCATAACGGACCAGTGCAGTGCCCTCTTTACTGCTGATGCATCTCCGTCTCTCCATTCTACCATCACCTGTGAACAATCTTTTCTCAGCTGATCACATCTTATCTCACAAAGTTAAAGAATCTATTAAAAAAATCCTGGATCCTGGAAACAATGGCACTCAAAGAGTGCAAGACTCTGCCAAGCCAGAATAAGTACACAGCACCCCCCTGCTGTAGCATCACACTTCTAAAACCTCTCACACTGTCAAAGAATCCTTTAAAAAAACTTCCAGAATTTGATCCAGATCATCTTCTAAATGAAGAATCTTCTATATCCGAAGTCTCTTCCGTGTCCACTAACCATAGGCAACCCAGTTTATGGCAGGAAAACCATGAGGAACACGCGTGCATTTAAAGCGAAGAATTTTTTTATTCAAGAAAAATATACCGGATAATTTCAGCAAGATCAGCTTCCTATCAGTGGAGACATCAATATGGAGCTCCGCTTTCAGGCAGTACCTAAATCTATACATGACACTTTTCTGAATGAATCTGTATCACCACATCTTCCATCATTATTTTTGTATCCATGTCGTGTAAATTAACTCTTAGCACTCTGGAAACACTCAGTGATTTCTGTCTCAATATGCCTCAGGTGGTGGCGGTACGTTGGATCTGGTAATACTTTTATATCTGGGGCAGAAGCATCTGGGACTCCGTCAGCTATTTCAAGAGGTTTCCTCTACTCCCAAAGCTATTTCCAGTGGTTCGAACTACCGCAATGTTGTTTATAAATTAATAAATTAGCTCTGTAGACTCTCAAGTCCGTCTCACAACAAGAATGGCCTGGGTTCAAGTACCTGCCTCAGAAAGGGCGTTTCTGTGTGGCGTTTTTACGTTCTCCTCGTGCTTCCTTCCACAGTCCAAAGACACGCACATTAGGCTAATTGGCTGTTCTATAGTGCCCCTAGGTGTGAGTGTGAATGGTTTTGTGTGTTGGTCCCGCAATAGACTGTCGAGCAGCTTAGGGTGTACCCCATGTTTGCCCAGTGTCGGCTGAGATAGGCTCCAGCCTCCCCGCGACCCTATTAGAATTAAGCATTTTGGCAACTGAATAAACAATTGAACTCTGTATTCATGTCCCTCAATCAACATTTATTTATTTATTTTATTTTGCTATATTGTGTTAATCCCGCATGAGAAATTATTGCCTCTGTATTTAACCCATCCAAAGTGAGCACAGACACACACACACACACACGTAAACAGTGAGCGCACACACACTTGGAGCAGTGGGCAGCCACACACATTGCGGCGCCCGGAGAGCAGTTGGGGGTTCGGTGCCTTGCTCAAGGGCACTTCAGCCATGAAGGTGGAGGAAAGGAAGGTGCAGCTCACTCCCCCACCACCACACATTTTTCCTGCTGGTTCGGGAATCGAACCAGCGACCTTTCAGTCCCAAACCCGCTTCTCTAACCATTAGGCTACGGCTGCCCCCAAACAAGTCTTGAATTCGTCTTGAATTCGTCTTGAATTTTTTTTTCATTTGGACACAGGAAGCCAAAAGAACATGTTCATAAAATGCACTACGCACTTCCTGGTTTGGTTTAATAAATAATTATAATAATAAAAACTTGCTTCACCCACTGCCGAATTTCTATAAAAACTCAAGATAGCTCTATGCCAAAATGGCACTTTATACACCTGAGTAGCAGAAACTTCCGGAAATAAACAAGGGAGTACTGAATGTTTTTATAGTATTCCTAAACAGTTACAGGTCTTGCAGATATTGGTCCCATCCTTGTACCATGCATCCAGCGTGAACACGTGAAAACAAATCAAGCGGATAAAAATTCTTGTCATTGAAATTCACAAAGAAATATCGTCGCTTCACAAACAGTTCTGACAACCACATATCACATATTTGGGTTGTGTTATGAGTTTGAGTACTAACAGAGGTTCTGCACAGGTTCCCTACACAAGTACCCGAGGATCCTAACGGCCCATAACTCACTAAACACATGCCCCGCCTTGTCCTGCACTTCAGGGGCCCCTCAATGTTTACAACAAACGCTCTCAGTCTGCGGTGCCTCTCTGAAAGTTCTTTCTCGAGCATGCGTGTGTTTAGGACAGAGTGAGAAAAAGGCAAGACACCAAGATAGGATTTTTTTCCCCTTTTCCTTCTTTCATTCTTTTTGAAGCCATGCTAAGACAGGAAGTGATTCATAAATTATACAGTCTCTGGTTGGCAGTCCTCAGTCTAACGGAAACTCCACAGAGGATGTTTGGACTTGGCAGGGTGCATGGGCTGTGAGAAGAACCATTCTTTAAATGAAAAACGTAAGGGAGGTGGAAATAAAAGTTAATTCAGAAAGCTGGAAATGGAGAAAAGAGGATGATTTAGAGGGAAAAAAGGAGACAAAAAGCAGAGAATCCTTGCAGATGTGGTTTGACCTGACTCAAACATCAAATGTTTTCCTTGGCATGAAAATCAAACAAGTCAGCGTTCATTATCGGAGCGTTTATATGGTTTAAAGTGTTTGGGGCTGAGTATAAAAATTCTAAAGATGCTAATAAACCCTCGACTAAAAGTTCTGTATGATGGAAGATTCTTACTTTAACACTTCATGCTGAAGAGTGTCACTTAATTTGTTGACTGCATCACTGCACAAACTACTCCAAATAAAAGCCTCAATTGAAAAAGGAAGTGACTGCGGTATACATGCATGAACGCGCGTGTGTGTGTGTGTGTGTGTGTGTGTGTGTGTGTGTGTGTGAATTGGGGTGGGGGTCTTGAGGAACAAGGATGAAAATATCCCAACAATACAAGGAATGAAGGGAGTAGAGTCAAAGGGGAGGTGAGTTTTGGAAAGTGATAAACAAGAGGTTCGGTCCACAAACACATCCGGCCCGTTTTTGCTTCTCTCACTTCGCTGCCATATTTGGGCCAGATTAGTGCAATGCACTTGGGTCTTGAGCTTAAGTTTCAACTGATTAAAGACAAACTGTGATACTTGCTGGAAACTTTACAGTATTTGCCAATAGATTACATGAAACATTGTCTAGTTTTAATGATCTTATATTGGGTTTAATGTTTCCTTATAATTAACAATCATTCACCAAAGGTAGTTGAAAAGTCCCCGAGACAGAAGGTAGAGGAATCTATTCAATTCAGCCACATTCACCAAGCCAAAGGCATGTAATTGTTTTAGTATATACTACACAGAAACAAAAAGTAATGAAATTTTATGGTTTATTTCTTACATTTTTAAATCATGATGGATGAAGCTGAGGTGCCGAACCGTGTAACGACGTCTCTAACTCTCTTTAAGCGATTTAGTATACTACACAAAAATATTAAAAAAAAGTTTATTTATTTTTACTTTTTTTTAACCATGACACAGACAGGTCAGGTGAGCTCTCTGATTTGAGCTGTGCTAAGCAATATGTAGCTAACATCATCCATTTAGCCTACTCATTTATACTTTAGTACATACTACACTGTTCTGTGTACAGTAATAACGTTTTAGTACGTGCTAAAGCATATACTCCTAACAAGAGGAACAAAGTAAAATGAGATTTTTATGGTTTATTTTTTCCATTTTAAAGTGGTATAATGATGACGCCGCCAAGTGACCGTGACCAACTAAGTGTCCGTCATTTTGATTTAGGCATTATCCACTCAGAATTCATTCATTCATTCATTCTCTAAGATGCTTAATCCTAATTCGCGGGGAGGCTGGCGCCCATCTCACCCGACTCTGGGCGAAGGTGGGGTACACCCTGAACAGCTCGCCAGGCCATTGCAGGGCAACACACATTCAACCATTCACACTCACATCTAGGGGCAATTTGGAACAGCCAATCAGCCTACTGTGCATGTTTTTGGACTGTGGAAGGAAACCGGAGGACCCGAACGAAACCCATGCAAGCACAGGGAGAACATGCAAACCCCACACAGAAATGCCCGAGCCCAGGGATCAAACCCGGGACCTTCTTGCTGTGAGGCGAACGTGCTAACCACTCCGCCACCGTGCCACCCCACTCAAAATAATGTGTTTTTAATCCACAGACAGTGACCCATGTAGTATATGCTAAATCAGAGAGTAGTAGTCAACACATTCAGCACATAAATCTTACTAATTTATAATTATAAGATTACAATCAAGATTTTTAGTGAAACCCTAAACACTAAAAACTGTGTTCCTTCATTCTTTCCCACTTTTTAATTTTTCCGAGCGTATGGTCCTGTGATCCTGCTACAGCTCTGATTAATTAAGTCTCCAGTCCTCAATTACCAAAAGACAAATACAACTGGCTTACATACTGAACACTGAAGAAAAAACTAAACAAAAGGAGAGAGAAAAAAGATGCTCGGCTTCACTATTCACTCTTCCACAAGGTCAGTGATTACTGCTGTATAACCCATCAATCACTGCTGTCAGGGGCAATTACACACAACTGTCACCTGTTGTCATTGTCGCTTTGTCATTTTCTTCTGGTTTTATTTCCTCTCTCTCACACACACACACACACACACACACACACACACACACACACACACACACACACACACACACAGAGAGTCTTCTTCCGCTGACAGCCGAAAAGAAACCAATATATGCACTGTTTCTACTGCTCACCCCCCACCCCCTCCAACCAACACACACACTCAACCTGGAAGTTCTATTCAGGAACCTGAGACGGTTCAGGAAGTGACATCACATCAACATGGCAGCTCACAGCTTCAACAAAACAGCCCTTTTACTTTTAAATGACTACGACCTGACCAACCCGAACAGCTGGCCAGTTCATCAATGGGCATCACACTACCGTTCACATTCACACTCAAACATATCGGCAATTTGAAACAGCCAGTTAGCCAAATGTGCATGATTCTGCGTAAGAGGTCCAAGAGGAAACCCAAATATAACACAGGGCTGGGCACAGGGTTCGAATCCAGGACCGTCTTTCTGTAACCACTAGACCACTGAGCCGCCTGCACAAATATTCGAGTGTTTGATCTTTAACAACTTCAGATTTCACTTTGCTGTTCTGAGGTCAAAAAATTATTATATAAATTTTGTTCTTATCAGTCCCTCTGGGAATTTGCGATGTCGCCAGCGCAGCATTTCAGGCGAATTTATCCAATCCTCGTGCATTCTGCATTTTTAGCGTTTCAACCAATCAGCATCATTTCCAAACACTTGGCCAATTACTGTACAATAGCGGTGTCCTTGTAAATGCTTTGTTAAAGTCAAGATGCGGATATGCGAACAGCTATTTTTTTTATATTCTCACATAATCCTGCAAACGAGTGAGTGAGTGAATAGAAATTGGAAGGTCTGTTATCAAAGGTAATATAGATTTAGGCACTGCCTACAAAGTGAAGCTCCCGACTACTGATAGGTGTCTGAGGCTCCTTTAGGGACTGAATCAACTTCAGCCCTGGAGGAAATAAATAAACAAATCACCCCTGGGTTTCCCGACTACAATCTGGAGCAAAAGAAGGAACGGTTAACGCAGAGTTTTTCTTCTCACCGCCTTTAACTCGCTGATTTCTGTGTTCATTATCACCTGTCTGGTTAGTTTAATTATCCGTTTAATGAGTTCATGTTGCGGGTTTCCCTTAATGTTTTGGGTTTTTTGCTCAGTGAAAGTTTGTTTGCCTACCTGAGTTAGATTGTGTGGGGTTTCTTTATTCTGTCTGAGTCTGAGTACTGGTGTATGTCCCTCTATTTTATATAACAGCCAATCAGCATCAACTCCGGAATTAACACAGGTCAACCTCAGGAGCTCTGCTATCATGTTCCAAGGCGGTGGTGCCCGACCCTGTTCCTGAAGATCTACCTTTAGCTGTTCTAAAGTGTTTAACACTTCTATATGGACACACCCACAGGATATTATATTCATATTAAAAAAGAAAAACAGTTGTGCACTTACCTGCCTGATGTAAAGGGAGGAGAAGGAACTTCAAGAGGAATTGGAAAACCTGAGTACACACACACACACACACATCACTGTAGGTCACAACCACATACTGTATGATATAATAACGGGAGATATGAAGCTTACCAGGTGGTGGGGAACTCATACACGGTCCTGCAACAAGACAACAAACACAGAATCACACACAGTCCCTGTTATTCTCTTCCTAAAACCGTGGAACACAAGGTTTAAACACACACGTGGAGTGATGATGACACGGAAGATTGTATATATCTTCATCATGTCCTCAAATTTTCAACCTAATCAGTGAATTTATTTTTGAGGAATAGGCTGGTCAAGGATGTAGAGTTAAAGCATGAAAAGGGGTGGAAAGATGGGGATTGTGTGTGTGTGTGTGTGTGTGTGTGTGTGTGTGTGTGTGTGTGTGTGTGTGTGTGTGTGTGTGTGTGCGCACACAC
>JBCNYH010000002.1:3064229-3079931 GCA_039654325.1 Tandanus tandanus | reverse complement strand
GAGAGAGGGGGGGGGTGTGTGTGTGTGTGTGTGTGTGTGTGTGTGTGTGTGTGTGTGTGTGTGTGTGTGTGTGTGTGCGCCCAACCGACCATGATCTTGTCTGGTTTTAAACATTTAAGCAAGTTTCAAATTGCAGTTGTTCAGCAGATCAACTGGTTCACAACCTTTACTGACCCCGGCATGGTCCTACACACCAAATGGGCCCTTACAAAGTCAACTCTCTATTCACACACACACACACACACACACACACACACACAAACAAACACATACGCACACACACATCTGGGCAGCATGCATTCTTGTTTTTCTGCACAGCTCCCCGATGAGAGTCAAGCTTAGAAAGAACGTTTTCAACAACATGACCATGCAACAAAGAAAAACACGGAAAGAAAAATGTCTGAGGAAAAAAGAAAGAGACACAGTGCTGTCCTTCAGCCAGAGAGAAATAAATACCCAGGCCTCTAACAAACACACACACACACACACACACACACACACACATTTGCTGAACCGCTTAATCCTACTAGGATTGGCAACATTTGGTGACATTAGGCGAAGGCAAGGTACATCCTGAACAGCCTGAACAACCCGAATTATTTCATTCTGAAAAAAAATATGACTCAAAGAATCTCAAAATGGTCTTTCTACCAATCATCAACTGTACAAATGGTGCCTCAATCAGTCGATCAGTCAATCAATTAATCAATCAGTAAATAAAACAAAAATCTGCAAAATCATGTTAAACTCATTCCTACAACATCCTCAAGGATTTTTTTTACTTACATAAATACCCAAACTGACAAAACAACAAGCAACTTTTCAGGTTGAGTTTGTGTCTGTGTGTAATTGTGTGAAGCCGAGCGTGTGTGTGGGGGGTGGGGGGGGTGATAGGTTGTGTGCAACAACACAATTGGCAGCATCTGAGAAAGCTAATGGGAGTAGGTTGATTGTGGTTGCGTGTCTGCCTGTCTTTTTCCCGTTTCCTTTTCACTTTTTATCCTTTTCTTTTGTCTTTTTTTAAGAAGGACTGAAATGTTGGCCGGTTTTTAAGTACTTTCAGACGGAGTGTAAACCTAGCGAGAGAAATGTCTTATACAAAACTAGAAAGGTTAACCCTGTGCGGTGAGTAAAGGTCATGCTTCTGATAAATACCAAAGACGGTAGATGTCTCTGAATAGCTGCCGAGATGGAACGTTGATTGGATTATTTAATTCAGCGACATTCACTGAGCTTGAGACGAAGAACTGTTTTAGTATATACTACACAGGAACATAGGAAGCATAAGATTTTTATTAGTGTTGGAAATCAGCAATGTACAGCTTGTTCAGGTTATCGGTGGTCTGGTCGAGCGAGTTATCGAGGTGACTCGAGTAATTTATTTATGATTTTAAAAGGATTGCGTTGCCTGTGCAGATAGAAACATGAATGCTCCCTTAAACACCGCACATGCGCAATGCACGGTTAACACGACATTCAGAGCTGCAACATGGACATGTAAAACTGAGTTATAGTTGTTTTTGCTGAATATATGCAAAAGAAAAAAAAAAAGTGATAAATGCTTTGAAAAATAGCAACTCGAGTCACAATATTTGCACTTGACAAATATGGCTCTTATCCATAAATTCGTCCCAACATTCATTTGTAATTTTTTTTCATATTTCAGGTCAACAGACCAGCCACCCAACATCACCATGCGACAATATCACCCGACCCGGAAACATCTTTCTCAGCATTTCCAGTGATCTTCGTGCTGCGTGTGCCGTAACTCCATTTTACTAAAACCACACATCAAGTTCTTTAAGCTCAAGGTGTTCAAGCCGGGGTCGGGCGACCAACCACCTGTCCCACTTAACTAACTTTCATGTCTGCAAATATAAATAAATAAATCATCTGATTATGTTTAATCTTTATTTATTTAGGTTTTTACCTTTGAAATGTGGAAGGTTTGTTTGCATCATCCTGCATATATTAATTAAAAGCATACCCGTTATACTCCCCATTCACAAAGTCAACTCCATACCTTAGTGGTGGACCTTCTCAGGCTCAAAGCCCACAAGCCAGATTAAAAGCCATTTTAAAATTGAAAACTGTTTCAAACGTGAAATCTTTTACTTCATAACATAACACACCCCCCTCAAAACCCCCCCCCCCCTGCTGGTTCGTGGATGGTAGGGTCATGCAAAAGCAGGTAGACAGGGAAGCATTTGATTGGATATTCCCATCGGGCCGCAGGGCAATGATTGATTGTTGTTTTTACAGGATTACAGCAGCCCCAACGACAGATGACGTTTTTCAGATCTGATAAGCTATTGATTGCTGAACGGGGTAAAGACTATTTCAACCAATATAACAGTTTGTGTATACAGCTAACAAATTACCAACCCCAACTTTAAATCCTTATTTCTTCCAAAACCAATCAGAAAAGAAACATGTGTTTAACAGCCCTCGCACAGCTAAAAATGCTGATCACAGAATCCTTACATCGGTAGCACAGAGAACTTTTCGCAAACAAAATGATTTTCCCATTGCCTCTACTGATTTACTGGAAAAATACAAAACGCACAAAGGATCTGATGGGGAGCCCTGCAGTACCTAAATTTATTACAGTTAACACAACAGTGTCCTAACACAACAGTTAATACCAATAAATAACTCATGAGGATTGCAACATATACAAACATTCCTTGGTTAATACGGGACATATTGAATCACTACATCAGCACAAACAATACCCCAAAAACCATTCATTAATCACTGGTTCGACCAAAAACTATAAATGCTGTTGAACACAGACATAGTGTTAAGTACTTGCTCAGCTCTCATTCCACCCCCATGATGCATTGGGGCGCTTTCATGGTTTATTTTACAAGTTTTTACGTGAGAGGTTTGAAAGCCTCCTGCATAGCCTGCTCTCCAGGACAAACTTACATTCACACTTAAGCAAGTGTCGCACGGAGCGGCGAATGCAGGCGAACATTGCAATTTTTGGATTCACAATTAGCAACATTCACGAGTGTTTGCGAAAGACAGTTGGCAAACATTACGGACTGTTAGCAAGTGTTAGCAACATTGTGATGATCAGCAACTCTTTGCCACTGTTTGGGAACTCTTGGGTCCTTTTGCCAACTCCTGGTAAAATAGCAGGTGAATGTCAGGCAAATCTTGGAATTGAACCACCCTTACCCCTATTGATGGACCCAACTCTATAAGAAGAGTGAGCAAACCCTCCCCAGATTTCTCCTGACCACTGAGGAAGACAGAGCTCAGAAGACTTGCCTGTAGAAGCTACATAGATGATATAGACGATGGACTTGCTGAAAATGGAAATAAATTTCTGTCAGGAAGAAGCCCAACGTGCTGCCGCCCTTGAGGAAGAATTGCTTTGTCGGGCTGCTGCTGAAACACCTAAAGGCGACAAATATTGATCTTCAACCAAACACTTTCGAACAGTCGCTAACATTTGCAAACAGTTGCTAAAAGGGTTTGTAAAGGTTCTTAAAACAGTTGCTAGCCACTACATGGTGAACAAATTTTAATTAGCAAAGAAAAATTGCTTGCGACCCTAAAAACTGTTTTTCAACCTTTTACAAACCCTGATGAACCCCAAAATTTGCTAGGTTCATCAGCTAAAAACATTAAAGGTTTTGTGATATTCCTTCAACCATTCACTTTGTTGTCATTTTATTGTGCATACTTTCGTTTGCTTACGATCACCATCCTGCACAGAGATCCAACTGTGACCAAGATTTAACTTTCTCTCTGATGCCTGGTGTTAAGGTGTTGCTGCAGTATTCCTTACTTCTGAGGGTATCATCTGTACTTTCTTAAGTGCACCAGTTCTGCCACCCCCATGCTGCACAGCTGGAATGCTGATCTTCGGATTAAGAGCCTCGCCCTGTTTCCTCCACACACAGCACTAACGATTATGGCAAAACAGTTCAAATTTTTTCACCTAACCTTGAACACTCCTCTAAGAGGCTGGGTATTAGCAACAAACATTTTTCTGGATTTTTATGGAAGTACAAACTTTGGTACTTGTTTTTTTTTGTTTGTTTTTTTGATGTTATGGTTCAGTTGAACCTTTAATAACAAAAGTTCGTTCATACCAAGGAGTTCATTTGTGCCTTTTTCCTGATAAAAGCAGTGTCTGTGTGGTCTGTTTATATTTACATACAGTTGTTCATACCTTCAGTTGTTTAGAAATTGCTCCAAAGGAGGAAGCAATTTTTCTGGGGTCTTGTCTGAGCTGCTTGAATTTTCCTATGGTATCAAAAGCAAACAGGCCCTGTCTGTAAAGGTAGGCAGGTTAACAGCCACATGTGCTCGCATTAACCTCCATTTATCATAAATGGACACACAAAAGCTTTTAACAGTCATTAAATCAATGGCTGGAATCTTGCAGACTGTTTAGAGACAGTCAACATGTAAACAACTTCTTTGTATATAGACTTCTGACCCACTGGAACTGCCATATGACATACCCTACACACTGTACCCTACGCCATAGTCTAATGGCCACCTCTCCGGAAATGTAAAGATACGTGGCGGTGATGCAGACGATAATCATTATGATTTGCTACCACAGCATTTCTTTCCACTCATTCCTGGCTACTCTTTCCTCCCAGCAACAATTTAAAATCTATTATCACGACATTGTGCTAATGTAAATATATAAAGTGTGACACTCTACAGCAGCTGTAGTTCACTATAATGCTCACACTGCTGGATACATACGAGTTAAAACACTTGAGAAATGCTTTCACTGAGAGTCAACTTCGAATTAATTAGACTTCTTTTCCACCAGAAAATCTATTTCAAAACAACATTTTGTTATTTTCTGTTTATTATTCTGACAGTTAAACATAGAATGGGCCATCAGCGCCATACCTACATATACACCAATGAGCAACAATATGAATACCACCTGACTAGTCTGTACTTAGGCAGCCCTAAACACAGCAAGCTGAAATGCACTGGGTCTTCTTTCTATATATTCTACCAACACTGAAGCTCATTGATGCACGTCGGGAGTGGATACTAGCACATGTACCACAAACTGCTGTAACTTCTTTTATCGTAGCCAACATTAAGAGTTTCAGGAGTTTGTGCTACATGCACTAGCATCCACTCCCAACATGCATAAATCGGCCTTGACACTTTTGCCAATTCACTGGCTGTCCTTCTTTGGACCACTTTCGGTAGATACTTATCCCAGCATATCAGGAACACAACACAAGACCTGCCGTTTTGGAGTCATTTATCATCTCAGTGTTTCTTCTATGTGTTTAGCAACAGAACCATGATCAAGGCTTTTGCTTTAGAGCAGAACTCCAGGTATCACTCTCACATCACCTCCACACCTATTCCTTTCTTTCTTAGCTGCAGTTCTTTCAACTAAACCCGATATCCCCCTCTCTCTAACCCTCTTTCTCTCTCTAGCTGGGTCATTCAGCACATTTTCACACAGTTCTGCTGGCGTGGCACTTTCTCCTGCCACACGCTGCTATATTTAGCTCAACACTGCACATCTACTTCACAAAAGGAAACGCCGGACAGGCCGGCACATGTGTATGAGCGCGAGTTGTCGGTTCTGGGGCTACATAGAGGGGTCTGGTTTAAAGACAGACGAAGGTTACAGTTCCAGTTGAGCTTGAAAGGTTGCACTTCAAAGGCAGGCTCTGGCACGGATGTTTGATATTTTGGTAGCGTTAGGAGGATGAAGGGGGCATTCTGAGAAGCGGATGGGGGTGAGACTGGCTGTGTGGGTCGGGAGGGGGCTGAAATATCATTGGCTGGGCATGATATTTAGCAAGGCTTTGAAGATGAAGGGCCATGGGCGCTCAGCTGTGGACTCCCTGGCTAGCTGATGAGGATGACTATGAGAAGGATACGTAGATGCTATGCCTCAAAGCTGCAGGCAGCTGCACACACACACACACACACACACACACACACACACACACACACGTCTGACTGACTTAAACTGGCAATCGCGGAGACATGTGAAAACACACACCTGCAGTGAAACTTTACTTACAGAGCAGAAGTCATTTATTTCATTATCATGTATTCCCACTTTCTCAACGATAGACTAGCATAGTGGACATAATAACTCATCAGTGGAGCACTCAGAGTGTAAGGTACCTCCACTCCACATCATGGTCAACGTAGCAAATATGCCCTATAAGGGTACTGGTTTAATTTACCCATGTGCTCGTCTTACAGTATGTTCTACAGTACATGGACTGTGACCAAACTAGCATAAAAACTCACTTGTTTGAAGGATTTACAAGGTGGCTGGTGTTTAACCTTTCAAGGTCACTCAAGGTCAAAGGGAATGTCCATATTTGTGTTTCATATTCACAGCATGTCCATCAGCACTCGTTTCGAAGTGATATCTCCAAAACTTTGTGACCTTGCTCCAACCTTCACCTTTGACCTTGACATTCCAAAATCAAAACATCTCTGGAACTCAGGTCCCCATCAGGTTTGGTGTAAATCCATGCACGGGTGTGTTAAGGATTTTGGTGATAGACTGGTAATACAAAACCTCTGCCAAAACTGTCATAAAAATAAAGCACAATAACTATAATACTGTACATCTGTATTAGATTATTTCCATACATCCCACTACTTTTATTTATTTAAATAAACTCACACAGGGGCCAGTAGTGAAGTGGTTATGGTGCTGGGCTCTTGATCGAGAGGTCATGGGAGTCTTAGACTCCCACCGTGGTCTTAGAACCCTGATCAAGGTCTTAACCACATGTGTCTCTGTCCACCCAGCAGTATAAACGGGTACCAGTAAAAATACTGGGAAGGTAACCTGTGATGAATTAGCGTGCCATCCAGGAGGAGTTGGACTCCTAGTCGCTTCACACTACAGAAACCAGGATAAGTTCCGGCTGTGATGAGCCAGTAGGCTCGGGTGTAAAAAGCCCAGAAGACTTTACGCTTTAACTCACACAAGGCCGGTCTGTCTGTCTGTGCATGGCCACAAGTCATAAACAAATTTCTATGCTGACGGAATATTAAATGCAACGAGGGGTGTTTACACGGGGATAAGACGTTACGGATAAGTGCTACGCTGTCCCTGGAGATCTAACTTCCCGCAGGTTTCTTCTCCAACCAAAAACTAACACACCTCTTTCAGCTGATCAAGAACGTCTTAAGGCAATAATCAGATGTTCAGGTGTGCATGAATAGAGTTGGAGCCAAAGTCTTCAGGAAGGAAGCTCTCCAGGAACAGAGTTGGAGACCCCGGTATACGGTTTGATCAGGTGCTGGTACACTACGTTCCTCCTTTCTGTCTTTGCTTTCACCTTTCAGTAGTCATTTCATGATTCCAGCCCTCTGTGATCTTATATGGCGTTCTGAGGGCGTCACTAAACACAAATGCCTTTGGGAAACGTTTTTAAATCCGACTTTTAGTAAGGATTGGGTTATACAAACATTCACTATGACAACTAAAACAACAGACAATTTTCATTTTAGAATTTTGTATGGACTGAATATTTGCCTTTTGAACCCAGACCAACAGAAAACACACACACACACACACACACACACACACACACACACACAGTACAAAATGGAGTGCAGTACTTGTGTATGAAGGAATGCCTCTGATTGCCTTAAAGGCACTGACTTAAAAAAATCTAAATAGATGTGTTACTCTCAAGAGACACAGAAGATCTGTGGTGTGTAGCCCTGCTATGACATCACTGTGAAGCAAAAACAAAAACCTTGAGTGTGTGCCTGTGTGTGTTTTATTATAAACATTAAACCTTCTTTAAATAGCATAAATTACAAGCAAAGGTAGCAAATGTTTCTGCATGTGTGTGTGTGTGTGTGTGTGTGTGGGTGTGTGTGTGCGCCTTACGTGGTGGGCGTGGTATAAATGGAGGAGGGGTGCTCATGGGGAGCAAAGGAAAAGGTGGAGGAGGAATGTTGAGGGGAAAGAAAGGACTGGATGGCGGCTCAGCAGCCACGGGGGGCTCGGAGGTGAACTGCACCTGCAACACACACACACACACACACACACACACACACACACACACAGGTTATGTAACAAAGACACCATGCATTTGTTATACCCTGTTGTGTTTTACTCCATCATCTCTCTCTCTCTCTCATTCACACACACACACACACACACACACACACACACATATATAGCTAAATGTATGTGGACCCCTGATATTGATATGATACCCATATTTGCACATAATCAAAATTTTTCTGGGAATTGTTTCCAATTAAAAAGGAGTGTGACTGCGTGGCTTTGTGCCCACAAGAGTGTTTTTGAGGTAAAGACCTCATGTCAAGTAAGAAAGCCCTGTGCACTGTTAACATTCCAATTCATCCCAAAACTGGGATTGAGGTCAGGGCGCAAGTCACTAAGTTTCTTTCACATTAACCTTAGCAAACCATGTTTTTATGAACACAAAAAATGTTGGGCACAATGGGATTGTAATGATGACACATGTTTAGGCATCATAGTTCTAATGAAGGGAGCTCATGGTGCTACAGTATACATGGTCATTCTAAACAAGAATGAAGAAAAAATATTACTTTTGGTTAGAAGGATCAGGTGTCCGCATACTTTTGGACCTATAGTGTCAAAAGTATGAAAATGGAACTAAGAGTATTTTCTATATTTTAAGAGTTTTTGTATTAATATTCAATTGTACTAAAATGTTACTCAATTGCTGTAATGAAATATAATCACTTAAGTACTTTTGATTTCAGTAAATGATATAGATTGTGATGCATTACTTACATATTTAAAAAAAATTCTATAGTTTTATTGACAAGAATGTTTTTGTGTTTTTTTCTATTTGATATTAGCTCTCAAAATATTATGTACTATTTTTAGCATTTACAGACACCGTATCACTTAGCAGTGAAGAACAATCACACTGTAGTGATTGAATTTCTGCTGGAATCTTGCTGTGACACCGATATTACAGATCACGTAGGTTACTATTGCCCAAATTCCCTCTAAGGGGCCAGTGCTTTCTTTTTTATATATTTTTCATTCCTTTAAACCTCTCTTCTTTCTTATAAATGTTCTTCCCTCCTTTTTTCTTAAAATACTCAGCCTCTTTCCTTCTGTATTTAAAATGACTTGTTTTGACTTTTTATTTATTAATCATCTTTAGCTGGGCCAGACAGCACTCCATATAGCAGCAGAATTGGGCAAGGTGGACATGGTGGAAATTATTCTGAAAGCTGGTGTAAATATGGAGATGAAAGACAGGGTAAATCGTACCTGAATCCTTATCAGATACCAACAATTTCTAAATAAAAGGTATAACATTTTATTAAAGCTATTTGTTTTAAACACCAGCAAGGTAAAACAGCGTTGGGAGTGGCGGCCAGAGCCGATGCAGTGATCACTGTAGACATGATCATCAAAGCTGAACGATACTTTAGTTGGTTAAAGGTGAGTATTCAAATAAGACTGAACTGAAACTTTACTTTGTAATCCTTTTATAATATCTTGAATACATCTGATATTGGGCATGGTGGCGTAGTGATTAGCATGTCCGCCTCACAGCAAGAAGGTCCTGGGTTCGAGTCCTGGGCTTGGCATTTCTGTGTGGAGTTTGCATGTTCTCCTCATGCTTGCATGGGTTTTCTCTGGGTACTCTGGTTTTCCTCCCACAATCCAAATACATGCACATCAGGCTAATTGTCTGTATCAAATTTCCCCTAGGTATGAGTGTGCATGGTTGTGTGTGTTGGCTTTGCAATGGACTGGGCTTCAGCCTCTTTGTGACCCTAATAGGATTAAGCAGTTCAGCAAATGAATGAATGAATGAGTGCAAGTTAGTGATATCTGTGATAGCAGCCAATTAGCTCAGCGATGTGGCATCCTTATAGGGTTTCCTGTGGTAGGTGCACCTGGACACGACAGACACAGGACAACCAGTACCAATCCATATTCCCTAACTATGGTGCTCTACGTGGGAGCTCCACTACAGATAATTGTTTCTATCAGAGTATCCACCAAAGATTTCATTTAGGAAGGAATGAACCTCTAAATCCCCTCTAAACGTGTGTGTTGCCCTGGAATGGTTTGGCAAACTATTCAGGGTGTACCCGGCCTTTACCTTTGGCTGAGATAAGCGTCAGCCTCCCTGAGACCCTAATAAGATTAAGCAGTTTAGCAAATGAGTGAGTGACATTTGATATTAATCTTGCATGATATTAAATTTGCATTACTGTAATTCCACCCAAGGCATCACATCATATCAAAATAGGGAATTTGTCTTGTTATTGGGCTTTTCAATACAATTTGATGTGCAATTTACTATCTAACAGTGACACTAACTATCAGAGTCTGCCGGGAAATAATATTGGATAATGTGCCTCGCTGTGTTATTTTAATACCTGTGTTTATGTAAAGCATCAGGCCTTCCTCAGAATTAAGCCTTATTGTATTAGTCTAATGCAGAAACAAATGAAGACCTTCATGATGAGTTTTGTGTAACATTTAAACCGGACCACCGCGCTGAGACGAAACAGGTGCGCACCATGTTGTGGAATCTGGCTTACAGGCTTCTCAGCAGGAACGAGTGGAAGAAGCTGGCAGAGCATTGGGCCTTTACTGAGGAGCAGATTGCTGCCATAGAGGAGCAGTGGACAGGTGAAGAATATTTTTTTGTTGTTGTTGTTAGTTAGTTCTAAATATTGGTATAATCATTCATATACAGATAAACTGTCTGCCCAAAAAAGTCCCTCTCTTTTATATTTCTTTTGTCATGGAATTGTTTCAACAGACTTAAGATACAACCTTAATTTTCATCCAGAGTTTCTTTTTTTTTTTTTTTTTTTTTTACACACATCTTAAATTGATAAAAGAACCACTCCATAAAGTCTTCATCACATCTCAAAGATTTTCAATGAGGTTAAAGTCAGGACTCAAGTTCATGTGTGAAAATGATTCCTTATGCTCCCTGAACCACTCTTTCATTATTTGAGCCCCAATTTTATATCCATACCATCAGGGAAGAATGATAACCTGGTCATTCGGTACATTCAGGTCATCAGATGACTTCAGTTTATTGCCACATAACGTTGCTGAGCCTCGATCTGAACAACTGACGAAACAATGCCATGGTGATCAAGGCTAAAGGCGCTCCAACAAAAAATTTGTTAACAATTATTTTTGGACATGCAGTGTGCGTACAGTTTCTTTTTGTGTATAGTCAGGGTGCAAGGATAGATATGGTAACCACAAAGTCAGGGGACTCTTTTCTATCATTATCTGCTGTGTAATTCTTTTTTGTTTTATCAATAAGTTGTTTGTTTTACAAATATAGTTGATGTAATTGCAATCTAACAATTGAATAATGTAAATCAATTGTTAGATTGCAATTACATCAACTATAGGAGTTTGTCACAGAATTTACAAAATTCTCTCGATTCAGTTGATAAATTGAATGAAAAGGATAACTAAATTTTTTTAAAGACTTGGGTGCCTTAACACATCCACAATATTTTTAATTAAAAAGTATCGGTATTGGTCCTCCTTACAGCATAGTTCATGCATATGTAATTTAAGTTCATACAGATGCTTATTTTAACATAAATGACCATAAAAAGCACAAAAATGGGTAATTTTATCCCGTGGATTACTAGCAGGGCTGAACCAATGGTTAGCAGTTGTTTCTTCATGCAAGTGGCGTGAACTCGTTGGGCGGGGTTGTCCAGCGCAAGTAAACAAGCAGCTCTATTTGGCGAGTGACATTTTGGTGCTAAGAAAAAAATATATAAAAATTGTGTTTAAGAAGCAATTATGGCTAACAATTTGGAGGAAATGGGTGTAAATGGTTACCTATTTAAACCAGAGAGGGAGGAGTCTTGTGGAGACAGTGAGATGTCACATTCTAATGATGCTGAGGATGAGAATTCTGCCAGAGATGTGCGTGACAGTAGATACAAAATGGTTTACAGAGGCATTGTTTTGCCAACTTGGCTTTCCTGTCATCAGTTGGTTTAGGAACTAAAAGAAATGTTTTCCACGATTTCTGTACTTGTTGTTTGTGCAGTTCAGCACTGGCCTATAATGTGTTATGATGCACGGGTCAGTGACGTAGCCTGGCCAATCCAACGAGTTCGCGTCACTACCAGGCTGGAAGAGCAAGTGAGAAAAGCAACATGTCTCTGAGCATGTCCAGTGTCGCAGCACTCTCACTTTGACAAAGGAGGACTGATATTGCCGGAAGGATCCGCTGATGTCCTACATGATCGGTTTAAAGAGCTAGTAACACTTATTTACCACAGGTACCCTTTAACTAAATGAGTGTTTCCCTATAAGGCCAAATCAAAAGACACCCCAGAGTCTTTTATCGTATATTGAAGAGGGCCAGACCTTAAGTGGTTGGGTGGTGTTATAAGGGGAACCCCGTATGTGCAATTCATGAATGTGGGATCTAGGAGAATCAGTGTAGGCAGCTGATGTGTTCCGTGCTGGGGCAAGTTTAGAGTGACCGATTTACTTTTTTTTTTTTTTTTTTGAAACCTTTATTTATACAGGAAGTCCCACTGAGACACAATGTTTCAATGAATGAATTGTTAGGATGGTGTGCAAAATGATTGCTTTCACCTTACACCAGGATTCACATTGTCATCCCGCAAGCAAGACCTCTCCCTTTAGTCTGCTGATTTGTAACTAAACTGAAGGAGAGATAGCAGACGACCAACCACAGATGCTCCCCACAGTTTATCAGCAAACACACAGGAATATTATTTACTTATAGACAGCTTAAAACAAAATTCTTTTAACACCCTAAAATTATTAGTAGAGAATATATCATGCCCCTTAAAAGCTCACTGTATCACTGAAGTGTTCTCCTGCATGTAAGTGAATAGACACTGAAGGTATAGTGAACAAATCAGATTGCCACCTGAGTTCATGAAGGCTGTGGCCAAAAAATAAGTGTACAACAGGTCAATGCTATGCTGTAATACTTGGTGTGTTTTTAGGTCCCAACAGTTACCAGGAGCATGGAAACAGAATGCTACTTATTTGGCTCCATGGAGTATTAGCTGATCAGAGAATCCCAGCCAAGGAGCTGTACCTTGGGCTAACCGCTATTGGGAATATCAAAATGGCAGGTGAGATTAAGTTTTCCTTTGCATACATTTTGTTCTTTTAAAAATGAAAGAGATTAAAAAAATTTTTTTAAAGATTTGGAGAGATTTAAAATGTTGTTACATAAGTACACTAAATTTGTATTAAATTTGATTGGTGTACCTGCCAATTTGTATATATTCTGTTCCGATAGAAAAACTAAGGATGGAGGGAGAGGACAACGGTACACGGAAATGTGAAATTTCCTGAAAGTCTGGTAACTGAATGTAAAAAATACTTTATTTGATTCATCAATCCTGGCAAGCAACAGCAATCCTCAATTTTACTTCATGCACCATGACATTACATTAATAAACATACCTGTTTCATCGGCTGATGATTTTATATTCATGCTACCAACACACAACATATTCACAGATTATTTTAACTTCGCACTGCTAAAAGAAATTAATCACAACACACACCATAATCAGGGACACAAAAAAAAAAACCCCACCATGAATTAAATAAAGGCAAATTTCATTAGTATAAAAATACTTTCAAGAGTAAAAAGTTTTAATAAATCATTGTAGGCATTAAAATGTAACGTGCACCTGAATGGACAATAAAACAGTCAAAACATTAGCCCTGATTCTTCAGAGGTTTTAGTTATGTTAGCTGTACACCCCTGTGTAAATGAGACTCGTATTTATGTGGGATGGCACAAAAGTATGGTGCATGTGTGTGTCTGTGTGTGTCAGTCCACTACTTTAATGGAGTGGATGTGAAATGCGGAGGATGGCTGTCCCCTGGGCTGGCTGGAGCTTTTAGTGCTGGACACGGTGTGACTCTGTAGAGCAGATCGAGGAAACTTGGCTGCTGTTGCCTGACCGAGGGTAACCTGGAACAGAACAGAGAGTTATTAAGAGAGTATATACAGAGTTTATGTATTTTTACATAAAATCTTATGTTAATTTTATTTTTTAAATCATGAATCAGTCTTAAACATTTACTTCATATTACTCTTTTGTACTTCCTATTAAAGGAGTTGTGTCATGATTTTTTACCCAAATTTTACCCAAAATGACCCAAAGTCATCTAAATATGCCATGAATGTCCAAATACTTGTTTGCTTGCACATCAAAAGAAGTTAATGGTTTTGAGCCCAACATAAAGCGAATGGAAATGAACTGAAACATGGATTTTTTTAAATGTGACCCATCACAGCAAAGTGGGTATTAAGTCAGAAATTATTACTTTTGAGTTATTGGTACCATTTTGTAGTTGATATCCTAAGCTTTAAAATGACACCAAATTTTGTAACATAAAAGTTTTGGTTTAATTTTGGACTAACTAACAAAAACCTGCCAGGAATGGACAGCCTTTAAAGCATGCAACTTTGGAGAAAATAGTGTTTAAAGTTCAAGAAAGTACTATTTAATAATTTCCGACTTAATTCCCACTTTGCTGTGATTGGGCACAGATATTTTTTCAAAAAGAAAAATTCCTATCTATATGAATAATTATATCTTGTTTGATAACACCATTTATAATATTTAAACTATTTTCTTAAACTAAATAAATAAATAAAACACTGCCCCTTTAATGTTCTATTGATTTTATCCCTACATAACAGTGTACAATTTCATCTGATCAGCCAAGGGTTATTTAAACTTTTTTTTATACAGTACTGTACTTTTAACTCCCCTGCTTATTAAAAATGTTTTGCAATATAACTGATTATGAAAAAATATAATAGGAAACAACACAATCTCATCAGAGAAGACCTTAATAATCTTTTAATGATTCAATTTTATAGCATTTTCTGGTTCCACATTTGTGGCTGCTATCTAGTGGAAAGATAATGAATTACGTTTTATGGTAAAGGTTGATGCAAACAATGTATGATAATTATTTTCAATAAAAAGCT
Organism: Tandanus tandanus; assembly: GCA_039654325.1. Classification (NCBI taxonomy): domain Eukaryota; kingdom Metazoa; phylum Chordata; class Actinopteri; order Siluriformes; family Plotosidae; genus Tandanus; species Tandanus tandanus. The sequence goes on along the minus strand of JBCNYH010000002.1, from coordinate 3,064,914 downwards.
CTCACAGGCCACATAAAATGAGTTGGCACTTGATTTTGACACGTGCTCTAGGGTGTACTCATACACAAATACATCATATACACAAATACAGACATCAAACATGGGCAGATAGATAACAGGACAAATTTTATTTCAGTTATTGCTGTAAAGTAAAATTTAGCTTTTTTTTTTTTTTTTTAACACATGGCTCTGTTTCTCCATCTTGTTCATTAGAGTTTTTTAATGAACAAAAAAAAAAAAAAAAAAAAAAAGATTGAAATTGGTTCAGTTCTGAGTTAGCACACCACAACTGGCAACCAAAAAAAAACTCTATACACTAAATGCACCTCTGCAAGTCTGTGGGGTCAACAACCAGATCGAGAGAAAAAAAAAATTCCTACACTCTGATGTTTACAAAAGGAGAGGTCATGTGGAATTCCTGAAAAAACCCATTTCCATGCTAATGCCGATAAGCAGAAAAGACTTCTTCAGGAATTTTGCATGACCTCTCCTTTTGTAAACATCAGAGTGTATCTCAGATGTCTGCAGGGATCTTTCAAATGTTATCACACACTTATAATACTGTGATCCTGTTAGTAGCAAAAACAAGCAGTTTAATTTGATGCCGTTGTCAGTTATTGTATGCAAACTCAGTACTCAACAAATTTAAATTAGTTTGGTTCCTAACATTAAAAAATAAAATGGA
>JBCNYH010000002.1:3021064-3042596 GCA_039654325.1 Tandanus tandanus | reverse complement strand
CAAATGCTGGCCATGTCTCTCACTGTCTGTGGTGAGAGGAATGTAAAAGAACCATTGCTGATTTTCGTCAAGAGTAGACTGCATAGCCGTCAGTGTGTTTCTGCATTGTGATGGCCTGCCGAGCTGTCCAGGGTCTACTCTGCCCTCGCCCAGAGTCGGCTGAGATGGGCACCAGCCTCCCCGCGACCCTAATTAGGATTAAATGGTTCAGAAAATGAATATATGTTTATTTATAATTATATTTGACCCAGGGACCCAAAATTATTCTTTTTTTACTTTCACTGTCAACGTTTCCCAGTGAAACCACCCAAGCTCATGTGTTTAGTATTACTTGCAGTATTCACCCGTTTTACTTGTTTATCTTGTCTTGTGTCTTTATAACACTAGCAAGATCATGTGACCTGAGGACTGTGCCATGAAGCCCGATTATTGGCTGACCCAGGTAAGTTCAGAAGCAACTTTGTGATGTTGGGAGTAACCAGTGCTACGAAGGCTGAGTAGGGTTTCCGCAAGCTGTGTTGCCATGGCAATTTACACTTCATCCCAACTGTGGTCCAAACAGGTTTTGTTCTTGGTTAACTCGGCATTATCTTTATAAACATCACCCATTCACTTTTATCGTCCAGGAGATTTTGTCCAATAGGAAAAAGGCGGAACATCTGCACATTTGAACACCGAGCAGATAGTGAGAGAGGAGTTCGAAAGAGTGTAAATCTATTATTTTACCCTGATGATGATCTTTATGAAATATATAGATTCTTATCTGAAGAAACTTGTTTTCCTTGCCAGTGTTTGTGGCCGGTCATCTCTAATTACACTCGGTGGAGTAATGATTGATTTTATTTGATTCCATTACATGCACATATATAACTTAATACCATGATGCTGTTCATGTAGCCTAACAAGCACCAGAATAGGGAGCACTAAAATCATAAAAATCAAATGATTTCTGTATTAGAAACATTACAGAAACCAGGCCAGGCAAAAATATCCATGATACTTCAATCATCACAAAAAATTACTTGACTAGACTGAAATGAACACAATATTTAACTTAAAATGAACAAAATGCTCATGTTTCAATCCTATTTAAAATAGTATTTTCTCAGATAACATAAACATGCAACAAGAATCTTTTTATAATGACTTGGTCATGCGTTGATAATATGCCTCCCCCTTTTTGTGCCACAGAGTTGTACTTAGCTGTAAGAAAGATACAAAGGCAAAGAAAAATAGACAAGCTAGATTTAGGCTTATTTGACTTAATAGTGTGCTTGGAATCAGTGTTTACTTATTTTGAGCCATTTCTCACTTTTATAAAGCTTAGATATTTTCCCTAACGCACGGTGGCGCAGTTATTAGCACGTCCGCCTCACAGTGAGAAGGCCTGGGTCCGATTCCCAGGTTGGGCGTTTCTGTGTGGAGTTTGCATGTTCTCCCTGTGCTTGTGGGGTTTCCTCTGGGTACTCCAGTTTCCTCCCACAGTCCAAAAACATGCACAGTAGGCTAATTGGCTGTTCCAAATCACCGCTCGGTGTGAGTGTGAATGGTTGTATGTGTGTTGGCCCTGCGATGGCCTGGTGAGTTGCCCAGGGTGTACCCTGCCCTCACCCAGAGTCGGCTGAGATGGGCACCAGCCTCCCCGCGACCCTAATTAGGATTAAATGGCTTAGAACATGAATGAATGAATGACATGTATATGGATGGTCACAAACACCTGGTATTTTAACAGGGGTGCATGGCCATTTTATATGGATGGATGGATGGATAGATGCTTTATTAGTCCTTACAGGCAATCACTTTGTTATGGCAGCTACATTTACAGTCAAGCCAAGGAGACACTTTTAAACTTTAAACACACAAAACACTAATTTTTCTTTTAAAGCTATTGGAATACATGTATTTTTCTAAAGGTATTATATGACATTTAAAACATTTAAATAAAATGACTGATTACAGAGTATAAATGCCTTAACTCTTAAAATATAAATACAGTATATCTCTTTTCTTCCAAATGTGATGATACAAATTATTTACAGAGCAGGGAAAAAAAAAACAACAGTTAAAAAAAAGCCCAAACATGGTATATTTATATATTTGTGAGTGTTTCTTAAGTAGTATTTGCTTTTAAATCCTCCAAACTGAGCACGTGCTCCACCCCCCAGTTACTGCAACTGCTGCCGTGTGACGTATAACTCGTGCGACAGCCTGGTGCCACGTCACCTTTAGGAGACTCACATGGTTTGTTTTGGTATGAAGGCTGCATGAAAGTCTCATTGACAGCGGTTTTACTGTCACGTGTTTGGAAGAAGAGCTTGTTTTCACTTTTCGGGAGCCCTTGAACGATGTCGCCCGCAGCTGTGTTCACGTCCTTCCCCGGACAGATGTGGGAGAAAGTGGTGTCGAAGGTGAACAAGGCGGTTGTTTTCATGGACGAGGCGTGTGCGGAGAGCCTGCACTGGAGCGGAGGAGCTCCTCTTCTGTTCGAGGCTGGAGCTCGCAGTGTTAAGCGCTTTTCCAGCTTCGAAGCGGCCGCAGACGACGAGCCCAAAGCGGTGTTTGTGGTCAGCACGCTGCTGAAAGGACGGACGGCGGCCATCATGAAAGACGTCGTTTCCCTCAGCCACTTCGGGTACTGTGTGGTGTTCACAGCTGTGCCCCACTCTGTGCACCTGCTTGCTGAGGGAGGCTCCGCCCCCGAGATGGGCGGTGACGTCGTGTTTGCACGCTTCGAGGAGAAGCTGTGCGGGTGGATGGGTAATGCTGAGTACACAGCCGAGGTTCTTCATGCCCCAGTCCACTTCGCCAGGGTGTCCTCTCAGCTCCTGATCACGCCCGGGTTCTCTGATCTCTTCCCCCTGATAGACACAGATCTCCGCTCCATCAACGACAAGCGGCCAGAGAAGCGGCGATTCACAAGTCTCACCGACCTGGACACGCCGTCTCTCCCGAACAACCTACAGCTGAAGATCAGAGCTCTGGTCTCAGCTCTGAACAGCCTCTTCGAGTTCTCAAACACACGAGAGGAAAGCTTCACTGTGGGCCCCTTGAGTCGCCTGATCGCCGCCGAGCTGGCCAACCACCCCCAGGCTAAAGCTCGGAGGAAGTCCTCTGCGCGTAAAGCCTCTGTAGTCTTCATCGACAGAACTCTTGATCTGACAGGTCGAGTACGACGTTGCGACAACTTCACAATTCATTCGTTCACTCATGTGCCGAACCGCTTAATCCTACTAGGGTCGCGGGGAGGCTGGAGCCTACCTCAGCCGACTCCGGGTAAAGGCAGGGTACACCCTAAACAGCTCACCAGTCCATCACAGGGCCAACACACACATAACCATTCACACTCACGCCTAGGGGCATTTTGGAGCTCCCAGTTAACCTAATGTGCATGCTTGGACTGTGGGAGGAAACTGGAGTACCTGGAGGAAACCCAGGCAAGCAAAACTCCACACAGAAATGCCCTTGCTGAACCCCGGTCTTGAACCTAGGACCTTCTTGCTGTGAGGGAGATGTGCTAACCACTACACCACCATGTTGCCCAATAACTTCACTATCTTCCAGATAATTCTCAGTAATAACAATCACTATCGACATTCCCATCACTTTTAACTGGGCAAAAGTTTGTGAACACCTGACCACCACTACAACGTACACATGTATTTGTTCGACCTCCCTTCCCAAATTTACCGTTCTGCTCACCTCCACTCTTCCACACTAGATCTTGACTGTGGAGATTTGTGCTGATGAGCATTAGTTATGTCTTTTCAGGTGTTCATTGGGGTTGAGGTCAGAGCTCTGTGCAGGTCACTCGAGTTCTTCCCGATCATGTCTTTTCAGAGATTGTTTTGCACACTGAGGTATTGTCATGCTGGAGCAAGTTGGGACGTCTTAACTGTAGGGACGGGAGGTTGTAAAGCTAGCGCTTACAAGGACATCCTACACATGGCGGTGTATCGTTGGCGCCTCACATCTGTACGATCCGTAAATGAGGCTTCTGTCTGTGTGGTGTTAGGAATTTTCTTGATTGACAGATGCCGCCAAACAGGAACATGAGTTTAACGATTACGCCTACATCAACATGGAAGAGCAGGTCAATTATAACTGGTGTCATAGAAATCTGTCCCCATGGAAATCTGACCCCCGGGGCAAAAGTCTATCTAGGGGCTGGTGGTGTAGTGGTTAGGGTGTTGGGCTCATGATTGAGAGGTCGTGGATTCGAATCCCTGTTAGACCTCCATTGTGCTAAAGTCTTAACCACAAGTGTGCCTTTGTCCACCCAGCAGTATAAGTGGGTACCAGTAAAAAAAATACTGGGAATGTAACCTGTGATGGACTAGCGTTCCATCCAGGATGAGTTGAACTCCTAGTTACTTCACGCTTCGGAAACTGGGGATAAGCTCCGGCTCTGATGAGCCCGTTGGCTCGGGTGTAAAAATCCCAACAGACTTTACCCTACCTTTACCAACATTCTATCTGACACTGGAATAATGTGATGCTTGGGTCTGTGTTTCCAAAATGGTTGGCATTTCCCATGCATATATATTTACATATGTTTATGTAATATAGAATATATACTGAAAGTAAATTAGCTAGCTACACTGAGCACATGTTTTGGCTAATGTTTTTTGCTACTGACTCAGGTTAACAGCTGAATTCCACATAAGCTACAATAACACATGCTAATGATAATATAAGCTGTTTATTAATTGACTCGCTAGATACTGCTCATGGATCTACTCTTTCTGTAGGGAACTAGCTGTATACTGCTCACGGTTTCACTCTGGAACATTAGGAGGCCTGAAACATGTGAGAAGGTTACCTAGGCAACCAGAGCTGGCAATAAGCGCTTCCCTTGTCGCTCAACTCTTCCTGTGTGTGTACTTTGCATGCATTTTAAAAGTGACTCTTTTCTCTTGCAGGAGCTGTGGGACATCATGGTGACAGCCTGGTGGAGAAGATAATGTCCGTGCTGCCTCCTTTGCCGGGTCACGTGACTGATGTTCAAGTAGACATGCTAGAGCTGACGCATCTTAAGCGCACACCTGAGGCACAGGATGTCCTGGCACCTGGCTGCTTGGGACAGGCTCGGTAAGCACTTCCACACTGACTCACACCGGGTCCCGAGTGTCTGTACAGTAAAACCGCCCAGCATTCTGGGTCTGTTTACATTATCACCCTGAGTATTCTAAAGCTTAGCACAGCTAAAATCTTGTCTTTTAGTATTGTAGATCATTTTACACCACAGATTTTTCATCATCCCCCTGTTTTAGTCCCCATTTACAGAATCCTAGCTGCAGTCAAATGAGAATAGACCCCGATAGCAACTAGAAAAAAAGCATCTGACTGTCTAAAAACATTTCTCAGTGGTGGATGAAAGCATTGGGTGCATCTGTTTTCCCTCAGTTCTGCTGTATTTAAAGTCAGATCGCCAGGAATGAACATGAACCTCAAGCGTAGACCAAAATGTTGTTTTTTTTCTACTTTTTTAACCGTATAATCTCGTCTCATGAAATTATTTCTCTAAAGAGTAACACCCCCCCCCCTTTATTTTAGGACTGATTATGGCATGTTAAATTGGAGTCTGCACTACTGTATGCGTCTTATCCGTGTAAGTTTGGATAAACGGGATTGTTGTTTTTAATCCGAAGTTGAACATGGATGGAGTATGGGAGTTTCCCGTGTGAGTTTTGGCAGATATGCGCTCGCATGTAGAGATCCACAAAGCCAGACCTGTGTTTTGAATATAATATTGCTCCACTTTTCCTCCAGTCATCATAAATTCATCTGGAATTATATAAATACTAAGTGCTGTTGTTTGGCTGAAGTCACTTTCTCTGTGGCGGGATGTGGTCACGAGTGACCCTCAGGTTTCTGTTTCGTTGAGTGAGTCTTCTTTTCTCTATTATGTAACAAGTCTTTGGAGATGTTTTAAAATAATGAGTCATTGTTGTAAGTGCAAAAGTGTTTTTTTCTGACTTTCTTTTTAACAGCAGTGACCTCATTGCCCTATATTTGAACTCAGCCCTGCTTTGGCCACAGTGCCTCGATGTGTCATTGTAAAAACACTGTTTAAGCGAGTTCAGCTCTTTTTTTGTTATTCATCCTTAGAATCTTTTGACAAGGCAATAAAAACAGGCTAGAGATCTGACACGTTACACGTGTTTAAACCTGCTCACAGATTAACTCTAGCATCATGTTTCAGCATAATTTTTGTATTTTAAACGCTGACCTAATGGACGATGCCATGGCCTTTAATTTTATTTTAAAGCATTGCTTAGAAAAGCAGTTTACCAACCCGGAGATCGCAAGTTCGAATCCGGATTGATGGGTTCAAGTCCTAAGGTCGCTGAGGTTGTTTTTGTGTGAGTCCACATGTTCTTCCTGTGCTTGCATGAGTTTTCTCTGAATACTCCAGTTTCCTCCCACAGTCCAAAGACATGCATATTAAGCTGATTGACTGTTTTAAACGGTCTCTACTGTAGGTGTGAGTGTGAATGGTTGTGTGTTTGTTGCCCCTGCGATGGACTGGTGAGCTGTTGAAGTGGAGGAAATCGGGGTATCAGGCGCCGCTGGGGGCGCTGTGTGTTTCGGACCCATGAACTGTGAAAGGCGTATGGCCTGCCGGTCTGAAATGTCAGAAATTGTAATACGGCATCAACATGAATATGAATACAGAAATTGTAATATCTTTGGAATGAGTGATCATATTTTCTTTATTTAAAGATATTTGTAATGAAATGGAGAACTGTCCAATGAAGTCATCTCTAATGAAATATATATTTAAATTGTCAATGATTATACCTATAGAAGAGCAATTGTATGATTTACTGCACTGTTTGATTATTGGATGTTTTAGGTGACTATTGTATGAGGAGTTTATTCACTGAAGTGAATGTAAGATTATTTTATTTTTGAGCCATTCCTGTATGAGTAGGCCTTGAACACGGAACACTGGAACAAAATGTCGGATCTTGAGCCTATGCTTTAAGGTCAGCTTGGGACATGTTGAGATGAGGTCATGAGGGACTAATCAGAGTCAAGAGCTAGAGGATGATAGACCAACCAGAGTGTAATGGCCACTGTTTATAAGCCAATGCAAGCTGGTAGACCAGGTCCGAGGTTTTTCTCTCCGAACAAATTGTTCTGTGTGATTGATTGTATGCTTTTCTTTTCCTAAAGGCTAAATAAACACCTAAAAATGGACTAGAGTGTAACCAACTTCACCTAAGCTAAAGTAGGCTTCAGACCCTATTATTATTATTATTATTATTATTATTATTATTATTAATAAGCGGTTCGGAAACTGAATGAATTACTGTCGTTTTGTCTTGTGCAAAATATTCAAGCATGGTTAATTCTTCGGATCTGTCAGATAAGGTTAGAGGCATTGGTGCGTTTACCCTCAGGTTAGTTTCTTGCCCTGCTGAGAGACACATTTATTACCGCGTTCATCTGACCTCATAATGGGAATTCTCTTGGGTGTGATGATGCAATCCTGCAAGAATTTGATCTGATTCACTATACTCAATCCACAATTCAATACAGTTCTCATTATATTTCAAACTAAATTCAAAGCAAAACTCAAGACTCCTTTTGAAATTTTCTTGAATCATAGACAATACAAGCCTGTGTGCATTCGTATGTTTACATTCAAATACGCTGCTATGAGCAGAGATTTCATATAGTAAACCAAAATTATTACAGGCACATCATATCCTAAAAACAATTAAGTGCATTTAGAAATTTATTTTAAATTTATGGTTAAATAAGCAAACAAGACCACTCAGAGAGCGTAAACACCTGCCAAGCTGAAAAAATAACCTACTGCTGGGCTTGTAATACCACACTTCCCAAAAATCATCTTCTCACAATGGTAAAGAATCCTTTAAAAAGTTTTTGGATACAGAATTTAATCTGAAACATCTCCAAAATGTAATGGAAGCTTCTGTGTCCAAAGCCCCATGTCTGGTAGAAATTTCATAAAAATCAGCGTAATCTTGCTAAGAAGTGCACAAACAAACTGAATGTAAAACATAAACCTCCTTGGCAGAGGTGCATGTCTGGCCCACGGGAAAATGATCAATTTAAATTTTGTAACAATGCCAGAAGCATAATTTTTACCCCAAATAGAGCTCCAAAGGCAGCTAAAATGGTGGTATTCTGTCGGCACTTTCTTCAGCACTGTAGACTACAGCAGCATGTAGTTGATGTCATGTAAAAACTTTAGAACTATTTTCAATCACTATGATGTGGTCATGTAACATATAACTTGTAATGTATAACCCAGAGCTACTTGGCCCAGCATGTGTTCATTATATTTTAACTCAATGGGTTGTGCAGATTGTATCCCCTGGTCTTCAAGCAATGCAACTGCATCAGGTGCATCATTTACCGAATGCTAACTTCCTCTATTTGAATCATACTTGCCCATGATGCACACAGTGAAATGCATGATGCATTGTGAGCGGTATGGTGGTTAAACCGTCCACCTCACAGTAAGAAGATCCTGGGTTCGAGTCCCGGACTTGGCGAGGATGTTTCTGTGTGAAGTTTGCATGTTGTCCCTGTGCTTGCTTGGGTTTCCTCCGGGTACTCAGGTTTCCTTCCACAGTCCAGAAACATGTACATTAGGATAATTGGCTGTTCCAAATTGACCATAGGTGAGTGTTTGTTTGTGTTCTGTGGTTATGTGTGCCTTCACCCAGTGTCGGCTAGAATAATGGAGTAAGCGATGAATGTAAAATACCTAGGAATTAATTGATTGTAAAGTAGGATGCCGCCTATTATAAACATGGATGCCTCCGTGTCATGTTCATCTTTTTTAGCAGCAATTTATCCAGCTACAGTTAGATTCACGTCCATGAAAGTGTAAGTTGTCTGTTCACAAGCAAACAAGCTTATGTATGCTATACATGGGATGTGTGTGTGTGTGTGTGTGTGTGTGTGTGTGCGTGTTGAAAAGTCATGTTTATATCATCTCAAGCTGAACTCGGTTGACCTTCCTGACGTTTCAGCAGCAATTCTGAATTGAGGGAGCGTTTTCTTTCTTTTTTCGCCTGGCTGGAGACTGAAAGTTATGAGCTTTAGTTGAATGCAGCGTGATTCAGGGAGAATGCTGTGTTGCAGGTTTGATAAACCTGATTAAATCTCCCACTGAGGCTTTTGGGTCATGACATCATAGATGAAATTATGAGCAGTCATCAAATCTAAAACAGAACACTCGCACCCACAGGGGGAGAAGAAAAAAAAAAAACACATGTTGTCTTCCAGCACCACATCCCTGCTAATGATCACAGTCATTACTGTATTACAGTAGCACCACAGCATTAAGCAAAGCCACACTCCCAGGGTTCAGTGGCAATAAACAGGGGCTGACTGTGGCCCAGATGGCATAGAGCTGCTCACGCAGGAGGACCAGCAACAGCATCAGAACGTCTTTTAGTGATTTTCTGAACAATATCAAACAGGGCAAATGTACTGGAGATTAAAATATCTTATACATGCTGGGGAAGGCTAGAGGTATGCTAGTGCAGAATAACTGAACAGGTAAAAAACAAATATATTCTAGAACATGAGCAGTACTTTGGTAACCATGGAAACCCACATGAAATGTGTGTGAAAGGAGACAATACAGCCCATAACTGCTAACACAGACAGAAGTTAAATACAAGTGCTGATTAGATCATATCTTTCCTTAATATGTGATTAATGCAAAGTACCAGGGCTGATGGGAAGTGTAGATCTGCACCACATGCTCTGCTTACCTGAAAATAAAGGTGTACTGATGTTTATGGTTGCCAGATCTAATTCCTACTACAGCCCCAGAACAGCAGAAACAGACCTGAAAGTCAGCCAGGAATTAAAAGAACATGAAATTAACATCAGATGAAGGAATAACATTTAGTTTAAAGTTAGTTGTTATTATTATTATTATTATTATTATCATTAGTTTAATAACTTCAGTTTAACATGTTTACTGCAGTGCGTGCACATTTCAGATTTTTTAACCACTGTAGAAGCGAATGCAAGCCCTCTTTTTCACTTCCGTGATTCTCAACAACACTTAACCAAACATCATCATCAGAAAGAAAACTGGGGGCACTCAGAGCGCAAGCGTACTCCGCCTCACAGCGTGGATGATGTAGTAAGTAGGCCCATGTGCTCGTCTTACATGTTCTTCAGTATGTGGACGTGTCAAAATTAGCCAAAAATAAAGCTCTCTTGTTTTAAGGATCTATGAGATGACCTCGGTTTGACCTTTTGAAGTTCACTCAATGTCAGAGGTAATTAGCTTGACCTTGCTTTGACCTTCATCTTTGACCTTGACATTCCAAAATCAAATCATCTCTGGGATTCAGGAAGGGTGCTGTCCCTACCAAGTTCAAAAGGTGCAAGGTGAAAATCTTTGCATAGGTGTGGTTCCCACTTTGTTCACAATTACAGTACCTTTACCAGAACTGTGTGTGGTGGTAACAAGTTTCAGGGCTGATTGTGATAATCGGAAAAATGCTGAATCTCAGCTCTGATTTTCAGTCGAGCCTTAATCTATTTTGAACCGAGAGTATTGTATCCAAGAATCTGATGGTATGCAGTGAATTAAAACAGACTGAGTGATGAGATCATGAACCGAGTCTCAGTGCGTCTACATTATGCACGTGCGGCCTCCTTTACATGTGCAGGTGATGACAGCAAGGCCGGAAGTTGTCCTAGTTCTGAATACACAAATTTATCACAGTTTTTACCTTCACAGTGTCAAGTATGGACAATTTCTCAAGTGGGTTGCATGGTGGCGTAGTGGTTAGCACGTTCACCTCACAGCAAGGGGATCCTGCTTTGAGTCCCAGGCTCTTCAAGGCCGTTTGTGTGTTTTCCTTTCTATGTTCGCCCTGTGCTCGCTTGGATTTCCTCCAGGTACTCCAGTTTCCTCCCACAATCCAAAGACATGCACATTAGACTCTTCCAGATTGACCCTAGGTGTAAAGGTGAGTGTTAATAATTATTGGCCCTGCGATGGTCTGGTGAGCTCTTCAGGGTGTACCCTGCCTTTGACCTGAGTCAACTGAGATAAGCTCCAGCCCACCCCGACCTTAGTGGGATTAAGCGGTTCAGCACATGGATGGATGGTTTATTTCACAAGTTAGTGATAATCGGTTGTGGTGTTTCATTGTGTTGTCAGTATTTCCTTACTAGATACGGGGCAAGTGAACCTCAGCAAAGTAGTGGTAAAAACTAAGCCGCCGCCATCTTGGAAGTCGACATTAAAAATAACACAAGCTTGTGTATTTGGTATAAATGTAGATGGTTGTACCTCCTGGACGCATCCATCTACATTTATAATATCACAAGCTTACAAAATGGATGTCATTTTTATTTGGTGTATTATTCACATGCTTAAATTAACACTTTCAAAAGTCCTTTTATGGAGAAATCATAATTTCCTATCAGATTTATACACTTATTATAAATTGGTGCAAAAGTTTGAGCATAAATATGAAATTCATATCAATTTTGATTGATGGGAATCACCAGGGACCATTCGGTACGATATCACGATACCTCTCTGCCGATTCGATTTATATTGCGATTCTGTGGGTGTCACGATTCTATCAATATTCTGATTTGACATTACAATTATTTTCTGCTTTTTTGGTATGCTTGTTAAACATTGAACCATGGAAAAGAAACTCGAGGCACACCTTTAAATCTCTAAACCTTAAAAACTTTATTAAAACCAACTTCTGAGAACTTGTGTAATATGCAGCTGCATTGGACGATGGAAACTTGTGTACTTTTATTTCTAAACAAACTCTCGGCATATTTTCATCAAATACCCAATTGGATAGCAAAGATTGAACAAGACAGCAGGAAGGACTTCAAAGTTGGAGAACATGGGAATGTCTGCTCTGCACATTTTTTAGACAGAGACTGTATTAATCCCTTTAGCAGGAAAAGACGAGAGAGGAAAGCGCGGGTCTGCGTTATTTTGTTTGTTTTTGTCATTTTGTTTTCAGTTCTTACTTTGAAACTGCATAATGACGTTTACAGTGTATATTGGAGCCGACCCTATTCTGAAATGTGAGCAAAAACAGAGAGAGAGAAACCACCTTAAAGCTGTGGAATGCACGTGTTCATTAGCTGCGACTCCACTATCCAGTGCTAGGCCGATTTGTTAAGCTAGAAGGCGGGGTTTACACTGTTTCAGTCGGCATTTTTTTAAACCTTAATTTCTTGTTCTAGTTAAACAGCAAAAATGGTTTAGCTGGAAGTTTGTTAAAAGCTAAACTGCTTTAGCCAGGACTTAGCATTAGCTTCTATATTAATATTGGCGAATAAAACAGGTCTAATAGCCAGTGATTGCTGACAAAAGCTATGTGATTATAGCTTTCAGTGGAAAAACTCGTATCCCTTCTCACCAAAGGTTTTCCTCCTACTGCTTATAAGTATTGATGTTTTTAGATGTGAATTTCAATCACGCTTCCAGTATGGTGTCACAAAGTGCAGTCTGCCAGTAGCCCATAGCCTCTCCAGTACTATTGAATGTCGATGCATGGATTAAGTTTAGCAAAACTAAGCTACTGGCCAACAGGACTAGTGAAATGATGAAACTACTAGTCCTCCTTCATATTTACTGGTCAGGAACACTAGATCTTATTTGTCTATTTGATTTGTCAGGTCACCAGCAGGATGACTCGCTCGCAAATTTCACTCGCCCTACAGATCTCTGACTCGCCATGGGCCAGCAGACTAGTGTTCATTTCCACCCCTGTCTATGGGTGAAACAACTACAGTCTATGGGGGGGGGGGGGCATTACCATGCAGTCAGTACAGGCAAAGACGACATCTTGGACTGTAGTTAATAACGGTCTGTATTGATAGCATGTATTTGTGTATTCTAGTTCTGGACAAACTTGAAGGAGGATCTCCGGACCTAATCCATTTAAGACAAGGTCTTGGAGTGCACATACGTGCCCCGTGAGTCTGCGTGTGGTGTATGTCTAACTCCGGTACCCATCGTATTCTCTACACTCAGACGGGTCCCGTCATCTGTTCCTCTCCTCCTCTCGTTGCCTCTCATGTGGTTTGAGTGGGAAAACTTCTCTCTCTGGGTGGCTTGGCTTCTCTCCTCCTCTGTAAGCTCAGTGGGAGGTGCAGCTTTTTAAGATCACTGGATGAAGAACAGGCGACTTCCAGCGTAGCAAATGTACCTTATGATTCTTTTGAGTTCTTCTTAGGGTTGTAATTGGTACTGCCTTCACACCCTCTGGCCTTCATCCTGTATCCTTCAGCCGAGGACCCGGACATCAGTCGATGTTTACTATCGTTAATGATGAATCAAGGTTTTTTTTTTTTTTTTAAAGGAGCTGAAGAAAACAAGAACACAGGAGGCATCCGGAGCACTTCACTGCTTTATCTAATGCAAACCTGTGTTTTCAATTTTGAACTTCTAAGCTTGTTCAGGCAGCATCAATTACATTGTCATTTATGATGTTACTTCAGTTTGTAGTCACACAATGTAGTGTAAATAAAATTTCTTACACTTAGTGATGGTGAAAGAACTGTGCAGCTGTTACCATTAAACGTAAAAGTAACGTTTTATCCATCCATCCATTTGCCGAACCGCTTAATCCTACTAATGTCACGAGGAGGCTGGAGCCTATCTCAGCCGACTCTGGGGGTACACCCTTAACATCTCACCACTCTATCACAGTGCCACACCCACACAACCATTCACACTTAAACCTAGTGGTAATTTGGAACAGCCAGTTAGCCTAATGTGCATGCCTTTGGACTGTGGGAGGAGACCAGAGTGCCTGGAAGAAACCCATGCATGCACAGGGAGAACATGCCAATTCCACACAAAAATGCCCTCACATGCTTGTTTGCAGTCCAGAGTAATAAGGTTGTTATGCAAAAATACTGACTTTATTTTGAATGTGTGATCTTTTTATCCAAAGTTATTTTTGAGTTAAGAAATCGATTAGCATACAGCATATACTTACAGGTGCAACATGTACAATGCTATAACACCACAACACCCCCCGAACCCCCATAAAAACTAACAGAGCACTAATTGCTGTTATCTTCATGAACTGTTTTCAAATCCCAACTTGATTTTCTGCTAGTGCAGTTATTAATACCTTGATTTTGAGCTCGAGACACTGCACCTCCCGCTTCCGGTTAATCTGTTTTTTTTTTTTTTTTGACCAAATGTTTTAAGAAAATTTTTTATTCACCGATTCCCTGTTTTGCCTTGGTCTTTTTATTAACATATCTCCAGAAAGACTTGGAGTAGTCGTCACTTCACTGGTTTTTGATACGCTCTGTGTGCTTCTCTGATAGTATTAGCCAAGCGGTTTCGTAAAGACCAGAATTTCTCAAAATCTTGATCATAGCCGGTGTGTTTGTACTTTTTCCACACTGCCTTTTTTCCTTAACAGTTTTTCTAGTTGAGACTGGCTTCAGTAATGCAGGTTCACATCAGGGTCACTTGTTTGCACAACAGATAGCAGTTCATTTTTCTTGTTCAGTCTCCCGTCCGCGATGTGTCTCAAACTATATGTTCTTCACCAAATTCACACAATTACAACTATATATGCAATTTTGTAATGTAATCCATCACGGCTGTTTTCCCGCGCACATGCGCAGTGGTGGTGAATCATATTCATGCACCCCATGCATATTCATGAGGAAAGCCAAGACGTTTACCGCTAAAATTAACGGTAACACCAGGTAGGTACCACAGTAATTAATCAGTGATAAGTTTAATTTTTAAATGTATTAAAAGTTTCTCAATTCAAAATCATCTACTCTGTGCCGCTAAAATTTCGTGTGGATACGCCATGTATAGTTTTAAAAATATCTATGTATATCCACAGTGCATAAACAAGACCCCCCTGGATTCTACAGGCTCAAGTTGTCCTTTTTTGCGAGTATTATCATTACTGGTGGGCCTCACCCATATTCTGTTCTGCTGTAATTTACATTTAATTACTCCTTTTGTATTTTTCTAGGCATGCATCGTGAAAAATTCTATATACTATTTATAAAAGGTCTGGCTAATTCAGCTCTCCTGATTGTAGGCTATTTCCTTTTGTAATACTGGAGAGCCTGATGTTAGCTGTAAGTCTAAGGTGCTCGGCTGGTGCCGTGTGTGTGTTTTTGTGGTGGTCACTGGGTTTGACTTGCAATTGAAGACCTCCCACATGTCAGACTGCTGAATGGAGAATTGTTCTTCCTGACCTGGTAGAATGCTGGCATTTTTACTACCAGTGTGAGAGCAGGACCACGTTTTTAGTTTGTACAGTAGAGGTTTTCTCTGTATTTTCGTGTGTGGTTGTGTGAGATGGGTGTGTGTATGTGTGTGTCTTTGTAATCGTAGCTGCTGTGGGTTGGTGTTTTGGTTGGTTTTTTTTGAAGTGATCCTTTCTCATGAGTTTTCATAGGGCTGTTGATAGAAACTGATAAATGAAGACAGATGTGTGTGAGAGCTTGGTGTGACATGTAGACCATGGGGGTGGGTGGTGGTGGTGGGGAAATTGCCCCCTAACCGTAATATATTATGCCACCTTTAGCAGTGACTCCCATTGCTGTGGAGGAACTCTGTTATTTCAGCCGCACAAACTTTCGAGTATGACCTACTCATCGCTTGAACCATTCAGAGACGTCCTTGAATGGTTATGTGTGTTGGCCCTACCATGGTCTGGCGAGCTGTTCAGGGTGTACCCCATCTTTGCCCAGTGACTCCTGAGGCTCCTGCCTCACTGCGACCCTAATAGTGTGCATTTTGGCAAATGAGTGAGAAAATGAGCCTTATTCCGAGACTCATCCTATATGGATTAATGCTTTGGAAGCTGGAGATGAGCACCAAGCAAAGTATTTATTAGGTTGCCACTGATAAGCTAGAGTGGAAGTGTTGATTTTATACATCTGCTATACTGACTTAGCAGCAGTCCTGGCACCATTGTGCCTGGCTGTTGGATTTAGATGTAGATTCTGAGTTGAATCGTATCCAAGTTCCACAGACTAAACAACTTGCCAGTCATGGGCATTTAGAACTGGCAACAGTTGACTTGTAATAAGCTGAGAAAGCAACCCTAGTCACTAGGTGCAGAGATGATTAAGTGACAGGCATAGCTCTAGAACTGAGACCATACCCAGTTCTTCAACAGAGCTCACTTTACCAACCCTTTCCTACTTCTCGTCAGGAGAGAGTCTGCAGCAGCCTCTGGGAGTTTTTACCAGGATCATTTGGCCAGCGATTTATACCGTCATGAATTCAAGCATTATTAGTGTCTGAAGACACATCTGAAAATGCGAGTGGGATTGATCAGTTATGTGCACCATTATACACAGAATCCACTGTGCAAGGATTTTGTCAAGAGCTTTAAAAGAGGTGTTATCGCTTCTCTTCTGTTCTACTGCTGGCATTAGATCTCTTCCATTTCTATACACTTGCCGGGTCTGATTAGGACACCTTGTCTCTGAACCCTGCAAGACCCTGCAGTACCGGACCCCTCAGATTTTGTACTTTCATCAGTATATTTTGATGTAGTACACTATTAACAGTATGCAATTCCTTGAATGGGGCAACATGGTGGCGTACTGCTTAGCATGTCCAACTCATAGCAAGAAGGTCCTGGGTTGAAATCTTGGGTGGGGGGTGGGGGGTTCTGTGTAGAGTTTGCATGTTCTCCCAGTGCTTGCGTGGGTTTCCTCCAGGTGTCCCACAGTCTAAAGACATGCACATAAGGATAATTAACTGTCCCAAATTGCCCCTGGATGTTAGTGTGAATGGTTGTGTGTGTTGCCCTGTGATGGACTGACGCGGTGTTCAGGATATACCTCGCCCTTGCCCAGAGTCGGCTGAGGTAGGCTCCAGCCTCCCTCAGTAGGGTTAAGTGGTTCGGCAAATGGATGAACTTACTAGAATTTCGAGGGTAGTGTTTTTCAAATAGAATGCAGCATGATGTGTACTTATAAGAAATGGCATCATTACGCTAACTGGAAATGACAATCGCGCCATCTGACTGCATCACCCGCTAAGCGGGTGCTAGAACTTTTTCAACTCTTTAAAATTATTTTTTTTTTAGTTTCCCCACTTTTGTGTCCCCTACATCTTCAGCTGCTATTTTCACCAAGGTTGAATGCCCTCCCCTTCCATACATAGCCAAAACCATGACCACGGAGAGTGTGCAGAGTGTGCAGAGTCGTTCTCCCCATTCTCCTTGTGCTTGAATGGGTTTCCTTGGGGTACTTCGGTCTCCTCCAGCGGTCCAAAGAAATGCAAATTAGGCTAAGTGGCTGTATCAAATTGCCCCGAGTGTGAATGTGAATTGTTGCGTATGTGTTGGCACTGTGATGGACTGGTGAGGTGTTCAGGGTGTACCCTGCCTTCGTCCAGAGTTGGCTGGGACAGGCTCCAGCCTCCACACGACCCGAATAGGATTAAGCAGTTTGAAAAAATTCATGAATGAATGTTGACATTGTGAATGCACTTATGCAGTCATTTTAGCAAGTCTAAGTACCCTAGTGTGCGATTGAGGACACAGCACAAGTGTCTGAATCAAGAAACCGCCAAACAGAGTGGCCATAAAGCACCCTGCAGTCGTTCTGTATATGGGAGATGAAAAGCCCAGAAACACTTTATGCAAATGCAGGCATATGTGATGATATTAGTGTAGTCTGTATTACTTTGAAGGGGGAAATCATTCACTATCTTATTGCCTGTGAAGCTGCTGTCAGAAGACTTTAAGAGCAGATGACATTTTCAGATGCAGCAACAGTAACATTCGATCCAGTTGGATCACAGGATTGCCATTATTCATTTGTGAATCAACTGTCAGCTCAACTTATCTCACGCTCGACCTATTTCTGAATGACCCAAAGCTTGCGTGTTCTCGAGGGATTAAGACTGAAGAGTGCAGTAAAAGAGACAGACATGTACAGTATCCCTGCTTCGGACCAGAGTTCCAATAATCATAAAAAGAGGAAATCAGAAAGGGGCAAATCATTTTTTCTCAGTAAGAACGCTTTGGTGCTCAGGGAGTCTCAGATGTGTAAAGTGAGTAGCGGATGAGAGAATTTAGAATTTGAAGCGTGTGTTTATATTGATGATATTGATATCTCTGCACAAAGACTGGTAAATACACTAATCATAACTTTACAGATGAGAGTATTAAAGAAATTTTTATGCTGGTGTCGTGTGTGTGTGTGGATACTCATGAGAAGAATGATTACAACAGTGTACACTTTGCAATAAGACCTGTGATAGATGAGGAACGTGTAGAGATATTTCTCTATATAGTTAACGTGTAGTATTATGCACAGTGGGTAACCTTAAGTTTACACTGGGGCACGATGTTCACGATCTCCGCGATTTGAGAGACTCGTGATGAACGTGGGGAGTCGTGCGATCGAGTCGTGATCTTCAGGGAACTTGGTGGATTCATGACGATCGCACTGATCAAACATTTTGTCGCAATTATTTTGATGTATTATGATTTGACGCCGGTCGTGACAGGACGTAGGAATCGTAGTAGAAGTTAACAGACCTTAACAGAGTGTAACAGACCTTGATGCGTCATTGTAGGGTATCTTGAACTTGGAAGCACGATTCCTTCAAGTATCATCTATTGGATGCACCCCGCCTCCTTTTTATACCCCAATCGTGCTCCAAGTGTGTTCACAAATCGTGGAGCTGGCGGACATCGTGGCCCAGTGTAAACCCAGTTTGATCAAAGTAGGAAATACAGAACAACTACTTTTATTCAGAATGTTTTTCATCCTGGTGTCTTGTTCTTCCAGCAATGCGTGTGTTCAGCTTATACTCTGAGACGTGTTTGCATGGGGGGGGTTTACTTTAGCGGCAGCCGTGTATGTTCATGTTCATGTTGAGGTTTTGGTGAAGCTGCGTCAGTAGTATATGTTGGGCTTTACGAGGGTAAAAAAGATATAAAACAAAAATACTTAAACAAAAAAAAAAAGAAATATAAAGTTTCTAAACATAATAAAGTATTAATTTATAATAAAGTACACAACTTCCTCCGGGATCAATAAAGGATTCTGTCATCTGACCCCTTTCTTTTCTTTTCACCCCTTTCCTTTCTCATTCTTTGCTTTTATTTTCCACCTCTTTTTCCTTTTTTCTTTCACTTTTTACTTCCCTTTCCTTTTCCTCCCTTTGTTATTCTGTCCTCTTATCCTTTCCTTTCATTTTCTTTCCTGTCCCTTTTCTTCCTTTTCCTTTCCTTATCCCTTTCTTTTACTTTTCCCTTTCACTTTCCTTTTCACCCCTTTCCTTTCTTATTCTTTTTCTTAATCATCTTTTCCTTTCTTTTTTTTTCCTTATCTCTTCCTTTTACTTTTTCCCTTTTCTTTCATTTCCATTCATTTCCTTTCCTTTTCTTTTTCCCTGCCTTGCCATTCTTGACCTTTCATTACTATTCCTTCACTTCCCTTCTCTTTCCTTTCCTTCCTTTTCCTCTCCTTCTCACTTCACTAATACAGATTTTGCAGCCCTCAGTGTAATGTTATCACACACTCAGTAGTGGTCAGGTGTCTTGGCTTGCTCCAAACAAGTGAACGAGTAGGTGATTAGCTTAAATTAGCAAATGGCTATAATTAGAGTGTAATTGCTTGGGGTTGAATGTACCTAATTGTTGAGTATTTATGCAATATGAGCGAGACTCAGTAAGTGAACAGAGCCATAATGAGCAGACATGTTTATTAGTTCGTAATATTAGTCGATTACTCAGTCTGATATTTTCCAGGGGGTATAAGACTGTCTGTTTTTACTGTCTCATAACTGTGCAGGGATGTTTTTAAGCACACCTAAGGTCAGTAATTTTATTATTTACATTTATTATTTTGAAATAGTTTTCCCTAAAGAGTCTCAAATGTGTGCTGGTTCATACAGTTCAAGTGCTGATGGGGCAATCGTGATTAAGTGTTGTGAAACTTATTTTTACCAACTGATCATAAAAAGTGGGGATAGTTTTAGGGGAGAGCTCCTTCGTAAGTGTTGGTGTAAGGGATCAGGTCTGTACTCAGAAGAGCAAGAGTCAAACCATGAATGATGCAGTCTTAAAATTCTAGTATACTAACCGACAATGTGACTTTGATGCATAGCCTTTGTATTCAACCCATGTGGCATAGTGGTTAGCAGGTCTGCCTCACAGCAAGAAGGTCCTGGGTTTGAGTCCCGGGCTCGTCGAGGGCGTTTCTGTGTGGAGTTTGCGTGTTTTCTCCATGCTTGCGTAGGTTTCCTCCCAAAGTCTGAAGACATGCACGTTAGGATAATTGGCTGTTCCAAATTGCCCCTAGATGTTAGTGTAAGTGTCAATGGTTGTGTGTGTTGCCATGTGTTGGACTGGCAAGCTGTTCAGGGTGTACCCTGCCTTCACCCAGTGTCGACTGAGATAGGCTCCAGCCTCCCCACGGCCCTAATAGGATTAAGTGGTTTGGCGAATGAATGAAAAAGTGAACGAGTCCTGTATTCAATCCAACCCCAATTCTCCAGCCCTTAAAACTTCCCCCACCTGGAAAATAAAACTTCAAAACAAACTTGATCAGCACTTTACCATTTGATTCATACCATATCTTTGATATTTAGAGATGCAGAAAAGCAGGATGCTGATATTTTTCCCCAATTCTTTCTAGTGAAATTGCTCAAGCCCTGTCAGACTGGATGGAGATGGAGCAAATCTCGGGTTCGTGTTAAGGTCCGGGGACTTAATGGGCCGTTTGACAGATTTACTGTCGGTTTTTGGTTTTGATTCAATCAACTGTAGCTTTTGCAGTATGTTGTATTTGGTTCCATCCACCTTGCCCTTAACCCTGACCGTTTTCCCGGCCCCTGCTGATGGAAAACATCCTCCCATGATACTTCCACCACTTCTGCTTCACTGGGATGATGTTCTCAGGGTATTGAGCAATGTTTGGTTTTCTTTCGGCCAAGGTCAAGAAGTTCCGTTTTGATCTTATTGGGCCAGAGAACTTCTCGCCACATTTGCTAAGTCTCCAAATTGTCCTCACTGCTTTTTTCTTCTTCTACACCATATAACGCTATGACGCTCAGCTTTGTGGAGCATCTGGGTGATGGCCCCATGAACAACTTCTTTCATTTGAAATGTGGATCTGTCCAGATTCTTCAGACTTGCTTGTGAGCATGTCCTTTAGGATATATCGATAGGACTATCACGTCACCCCCCCATTCATTCATTCTATTCCTTCAGTCAAATCTGACTCTTGGTAACTGTTTTATCATAGAGTTTCTTGGTGAGGTTTTTTGACAGGCAAGGTCACCAGGTCTTTCCCTAATCCTCCCAATTATTGGGTTTGGGACTGGAATGCACCTGTATTGCCTTTTTGGTGTGAGGCAAGTGTGCTCACCACTATGCCACCGTGACCCCTAACTCATTAATAGAGGAGGTTTATCTGAGGTTTATCCCCTCCCCGAATCGCCACCTTATCGTGGTGGAGGGGTTTGCGTGTCCTAATGATCCTGGGAGCTATGTTGTTGGGGGCATTATGC
>JBCNYH010000002.1:2994032-3009403 GCA_039654325.1 Tandanus tandanus | reverse complement strand
TCAGTTCTGGAACACACACACACACACACACACACACACACACACACACACACACACACACACACACACACACAGGGTGTATAGAAAGCTCAGACAGCTTTGTGCACTGAATAACAACTATTTCCTGATCTTCAAGCCAAGAGAAACACAACAATGCCAGAAAAATCATATTATATCTCGTGCACACACACACACACACACACACACACACACACACACATTGCGGTCAGTTAATATTTTTCCTTTACTATGCTCTTGGACCTCAGGCAGCTGATATTTATTCCTGTGTAATATTTTGTAGGCTGTTCGGAATGATCCCACCGTCCCACCACCTCGACTGTCTGTGTGTTTTAATTTCATCCTTTTGTGTTTCACAGCTCGATACATTTTTCCTTTCATTTTTCTCTTTTAATCCGTTCTGAGCGGTTCCTGTGATTGGACAGCACATTTCAATCCTTCGCTGGAGAACGATTCCTCCGTCTGCCCACACTTATCTTAATCTCGGTCTCTGTCTGCTCTCTCCAGCTCTCTCCCTCTCGTTTGAGTTATGCTTGGCGAATAAGGCTAAGTGATTCCTGGGTGTTTTGCCAGAACGTTTGAACGCTGACTCGTTCTTTCTCCAACGGCTCGTTTCTGCGCCTGGATATTTCAGACCGTCCTTTTATCCGACCATATTTTCTCATGAAGCGAAAGCCGACATGGCCTTCTTGTACGCGGCGCCACCACCTTCCCGCTTCTCTCCTGCAGCGTGCTAGCTGACATGACCTGCACTGTGGAATCCATACTCCATGTTTCATTGACTCATAATGTGGTCATTGAGAGTCATTTATGCTCTGTAGTGCTTTTGGGTTCATGATGTGGATCGTTTAGGAGTAACTGCCTGTAATAACACTACTCCAGTTAGAACAATATCTGATTGATCCTAAGCTTGGTCTTAATTTCTCAGCATTGAACCCACAGTACTGCAGGCATTCCTTTCCCTTTCATGATTTTAAAATGTGTTGGCTTTGAGGATTGACTACACGGTGCAGTGAAGGACTCACACATGGCTGCTGAGCCTCGTTTTATTTGGCCGCTTTCACTCTAATGCCTGTGGCGAAGATATCATCACAACAATATTGACGGCTTTGACTTTTTCTTGGACTCAGACTTTCACAATGATTCGGATTTTAGTGTTCACTAATTACCTCTGCCAAGAAGGTCAAAGGTTTCTTTTTGTTTTTGCTTGTTTGTGTGTTTATCAACTTTTTGCAAAAATCTATGAACAGATTTCAAATTATTCCGATCAAATTCTGAATCCCGGAATTATTTAAAGGATTCTTTAACATTGATAAATACTTGTGTGTGGAAGTGTGGTATTGTACCAGGTCCCGCACGGTGTGCTGTGCACTTTCTTTTCAGCTTGGCAGGGGTTTGCGCTCTTCCGGTGCTTCTAGTTTGTTTGTGTGACTCATTTCGATCTTGGAGATGGAATGCCGGATCCTGGAATTTTTTAAAGAATTCTTTAACTTTGTGTGATTGGAGGATTTTTGACATGTCGGTCCATATGGGAAATTGCTGGGCATGGCAGAGCTTTGTGTTCTCTGAGTGCTCCTATTATTTTCTTTGTTTACTAAGTTGTTTTTGTTCTAAAATGGCTGTTTGTATTTATTAGCATTACTAACATGGTATTTATAGGTACCTCAGGAACATCCTGGTATCTTCTATCCTGCAAATTGCTTTAGCTGTATTAATAATGAATAATTATAATAATTTAGCTGTATTAGCTAACTATTAATAAATAAAAGTCACAGACTTCTAGATTTTTTTACTGGTCACTTTTTTGGCTGTTGTATTTGAGCTACTAAGAACGGCACTTCAATTAAGATCTACACACATCCACACTCTCTCTAGAAAATACATTTCCAGCTTTAATGATTTTTAGTTTACACAGGTAATAATATAAATAAATAAATAATTTTCGTCAAATTTTATGTAAAAAATGTACCTGTGTTTGTGTGTTAGTTGGTGGTTGTATCGTGGCCATTCCATGGTGTTCCAGTGGATTTTGGAGGTGGTTTACTGAAGACATGCTAGCCAGCTGAAAAAATTTAACCTGGATGAACTGATGCAGCAGTTGAGTCACAGCAAATTACACCATGAGCAAACTTTACAGGAATGGAAGCCACGACCTCCCGGTTCACAAGGTAGCTGCCTGGTTCTCAAGTATTAAAGTGCCTGGAACACTTGTGGGATAATTTAACTCAGTAAAATCCTCCATCGTGTAGTAATTCCTGCACTGACTTAATAAAACCAAAACGGGTATAAACAAATCAGAAACATGACCGGAACATGTTTTTTTTGCATTTTTTTTTTTCAGATTAGCTCTAAATTCTCCTCACTATCCACTCAGAGCTACAAATTTGCCGATTTCTGCCTTTCTTCCTACTGGACAATTTCTATTGAACACTGTAGGAAAATGGGCATATTTATAAAGATACCGTCAAATTAAAAAAGAACATAACCTGCTCGGACCAGGGTTGAGACATGGGGTAAATTGTCATGGCAACACACCTCGCGGAAACCCTACTCAGCTTTTATAGCGCCGAATAAGCAGGCAGTTACTCCCGCTATCACAAAGTTAGTCCTGAACCTTCCCCAATTAGCCAGTAATCCTTCTTCAAGGGGTGCTGTGCACTTTTCCCCCCTCCCCAACTTGGTGGGGGTTTGCACTCTTCAAGTGGTTCTAGTTGTTAGCAATATTACACGAAAAGTTATATTCTTGAAATTTCTACCAAAGTTGGGGCTTTGGACAGGGAAGACTCCGTTCGATTTTGGATATGATCCGGATCAAATTCTGGATTCTTTAACTTTGTGAGATTGGATGATTTTCGACATTTTGGGTATGTGTAATCAATTGCGAGGGTTCAGACCTGCGGATCCCTACTCTGCTTCCGTAACACTGGTTAATCCGGAAGTTATTCCCGATATCACAGAGTTACTCCTGAACTTACCCGGATAAGCCGGTAGTCCCGCTTCGTAGCACAGGCCTCTTGTTTGTGCGCACCGTCATCTTTATGGTACGTCAAGATTTTTGTTTCCTTTTTTTCAGTAGTAATGAAACGGTGCATTCCTCCACAGTAGCTACATTTGTTTCTACCTGAGATGACGCTCAACACACTGCTACCTCCTGCTGGTTGAACGGTGGATCACATCTGACAAGCCACACTGTAGAGACTGACTCAGTTCTCTGTGTAATAAAAATGTGTGTGAAAACCTTGCGTTTACACCTGCGTTGGCATAGCTTGTGTAGATTATGAAACAGCCCTTACTGTTTTTGTGGTGCTGTTTTCTGATTTTTGTTTTTGTTTTGCTGTCTGGATTGTCCTGAGTGGCATCCGATACTGAGAAAATGCCCCTATAATGGACACCAGGCGTCGTTGTGAGGACTCCTTTCAAAAGTGAGATTAAAATAGCACAGTATTTATTGTCCATTAAAGCACATGATTTGAGAAACAGAGTAGATTTGCTTCATTTATTTCAGAACCCCTCATGACTAGCTGCCGTTCCCACAGTGTGGATGCAGGGGTGTAATAGTTGACTAGTGGCTGCGACTCCTATCATCCTTAAATAGGTTTTGTTTTTCACCCGCTGAGACTCACACTCTTTCTCTCACTCGCCTGATGTAAAGCCGTGGGAGCCTACCGGAAATCCTCCTCATATCTTTTGATGGTTGAGAGCATCAGCTTGGTATAGTGGTTTATGGGATCTGAATGCACCCCCCCTCATCCTTGGACTAGGCCGGGTCAACATAACCTCGCTCTCACTCTCTTTCTCCCTCTCCACTCTTCCTCCCGTGTCCCTTAAGACTCCCTGGAAGAGCTTTGGCTGCGGGTTGCACACTTGGCGTACATGTCCTACTTCAGTAAATAAGCTTGGGATAAGATCCACCACTGACTGCACACACACACACACACACACAAACAGAGACACACACACACACACAAATTATTTAGAGATGCTGGCATGATAACTGCTCATGATTTCCTACAGATAGATTTGCCTTCTATTTTTTCACACACACACACACACACACACACACACACACACACACACACAAAAAACACAGTTTTTTTTTTTTAATCTGTAGAAAAAGCATTCATGCAGAACCCCTACTATTTCTGCAGCTCACTTTTACACTGTGACTGCAGATATTTACACTGTGACTGCAGATATTAATCAACGCACACTCCATCTCTGTCTTGTCCTGCAGTCCAGCTTCCACTCTCTGCTTATTAACACAGATGAATCGCTCATTTAATTTCCCAGTCCTGCTATAATTTGGTGCAGGATAAGTGTTTGATGATGTACAACACAAATTAAGGCTCAGATAAAAGCGTTTTCAATGGCTAACCTCGATTAACCGCACTCGAGCCCTAAAGCCTGGATACTAATGCTAGTGTCATTAGTTCTGTCACAGTCCTCTGCTCTCACCTGGTGTTAGCCGTTTACGGTTTTCTTTTTTAGCCTTTTTGTGTGTTTACTGAAGTACCACAAAGAATGACTAACACTATCACTGAAGAACATCTAAAGTATGTAAATTTAAAGCTACATTCATTATGTTCTAACAGTAAAGCTTGCATTCTAACAGGAGTAAGACCACCGGGCTGTAAATGGAACTACAGCGTTATGACTCGCTATGAGCGCATACATTGAAGTCACGTGGTCGCCATATTGGTACTCCCTAGTAAGTGTCAAACTATGCCTAGCAAAGGTAATCATGAACAGTAGAGTAGAACGATATAGAAGCCACTCGGCCGCCATATCTATTCACCCTACTCATGTAATTGGCCAACAAAAACAAGCTTTAAAGATACCAACATAAGATAATATAATTATTTAATTGTTATTAATTAATATAATGAATTGTCATTATTCCACCACTAAAGAGACATTAAGCATGCACATTAAACTTTTACTGTCTCTTTTAGCCTAGTATACAGATAATGATCTTTAATCAAACAGACTACATTCTTCATATAACAAATAAAAAAGTACCGATTGTTTAAAGCATTTCACTCACTCACTCACTCACTCACTTGCCAAACCGCTTAATATTATGGTCTCTGGGAGGCTGGAGTCCATCTCAATCGACACTGGGCGAAGGTGGGGTACACCCTGAGCCACTCGCCAATCCATTGCACGGCCAACACACACAACCATTCACACTCACACCCAGGGGGATAGTTTGGATCAGCCAATTAACCTAATGTACTTGCCTTTGGACTATGGGAGGAAAACGGAGTACCCAGATAAAACCCATGCAAGCATGGGGAGAGCATGCAAACTCCACACAAAAACACTCGAACCAAGGACCTTTTTGCTGTCAGACGGACATGATAAAAATTACACCACCGTGCCACCCTTCATGCATTTCAGACACATAAAAAAAAAAACCTGAATCAGAAAATCGTCAGCCTTTCGCTTGCCATGCTTCTTATTATTTTCTATTGCACCTGACAGCTGATAGGGAGGACCAATATGGCGGCCGATGACTTCAAGTTATTGGACGAATGAGCCCTCCATATTGAGCTCCATAAGTGGGACAGGTGTACTAACTCTGCATGGTTGCCTTATACTGCAGCCAAGTACAATTCCCCCCATGAGCCTTACTCTACAGTTCACATGCATCAATAAAGCCAGGCATACACCGTGTGATTTTGATTTCAAGCCGAATACTGACTCGTGAAACTCTGAGTCGGGCCAGATTTCTTGTGCATCATGTGGTGTTCGTTGTGCAGTGTACAGGGCTAACAAGAGGCGATCGCATCGTTGCATGGATCTCTAACGTCAGAAATTTCAAGTCGCCTCTTGTGAGAGTGTTGCACAGTGCCGCGAACCGATTCCAGAAAACTGCATTTTTGTCCTCACCGCACCTGCTCCAAAACGTTGTGAGCAACCAAGAGCATAAACTGATCTGAGCTTTAATTTGACACAAAGTAAAAAGGAAACAGAGAAATCTAACGCTAACTGTGTAAGTTCTGTAGCTATCATGCTAGTTGCAGTGTAATTTAGCAAACTGTCACATACCTCCAGTTCTTGTTGTACCGTACCATATTGGTCATGCCTTCCAGGCCACCTGCGTGTCCAAATACACCGGTGCCTCTCTTTTTGGGCTCTGTCTGCACAGTGAATTGCACAGATGACCAGGGCAACACCCCCCACCACACCCTTTTTTTTTTTTTTTTTTTTTTTCCATTCTTGGAATTTTGGGTTTGGAACAATTCCATGACTTTATTTTACGTGTATCGTGTGAGTATTCAAGTTGCACCCAACCGTCAAACTATGTTATGTTTGCGCATATATTGTGAGCTTTGGCTTTATGTTGCACCTAATTTAAGGATACAGTTAGAGCAGAAATTCAACAAGGACCTTCCTTAAATCACACAGTGTACGCCTGGCATAAAGTTACCAAATGTCCTCAAATGAACTGAAAGATGCACTAGTGAGTAGTATTTCATTCCTGTTTTTGGGCACTATCATACTGATGCGAACTATGTCTGAGTCCATGTGAACCGTGTCCGAGCACGTTATTTTCCATCCATGCAAACATGCTTGAGTGCAGAATGGGTCAATTCCTATGAGTACACATTTACATTTTTTTTTTAAATAACTGCTGCTCATGTTCTATCCGGGGTGGCGGAGGAAAGGACTATTTATCCACTTGTGTATCCATTAACTCACAGATGCCCATGATTGGCTAGTGTTTCTGTGAGTGACAGGGAACACCCTTTCCTTCCTGAGAGCCCAGGCAATCTTACCCATTTGGCTCCTCGCCAGGAATGGCTGTGGCATCATCAGGATTTGAACCTGTGATCTCCAGTCGATAGGGTGATATGCTTTCAATTAGCCATCGAGCTTCATAGCACATGTGAATAATGTAAGAGATTGTTGTCACATGCTGGGAGAGAGCAGTATTTGTCAGATATTCCTGCAACTATTTTTGTTGCTGTAGGTCCCTGTTAGACCTCCACCGTGCTAAGACCTCTGGGTAAGGTGTTAACCACAAGTGTGTCTCTGTTCACCCAGCAGTATAAACGGGTACCAGTAAAAATACCAGGAAGGTAACCTGCGATGGACTAGCGTCCCATCCAGGAGGAGTTGAACTCCTAGTCGCTTCACGCTACGGAAACCAGCAATAAGCACCGGCCTGATGAGCCACTGGGCTCGGGTGTGAAAGCCCAACCGACTTACTTTACAGGTCTCTCGGCAACTTCTCTGATGAGTTTTCTTCTTGTTGTTTTGTATGTTGGGGGATGTCTTGTTCTTGGTGATGTCACTGTGATGTCCTATTTTCTCCACTTGTTGCTTAAGGCGTTCATGGTGTTCCATGGTGCATCTAATGCTTAAGAAACTCTGTTGTTGATTGGTATTTTTCAACACTGAGATCACATTCATTCTTTCGTAATTAGATGAAATCATTGTCATTTCATTTGAATGCAAGTTTAACTGTGATCTGAGCGTGGTCACATGCTTTTAATAAAAGCAAAATACAAGCTAAGCATCTGTCTGGGCAACCAGATAAGAATGTGGTTAGGTAAGGCAGTAGTATAATCACATGCTGTTCACTCAGGAGGCAGTTACAGTTGGTATATAGTGTAGGCCCTAATGAGTGACTCTGTGTTGTTGGGTGAAGGTTTTTTGGTTACTTTGTGCTTTGGTTGACAAAAGACCAGGCATGTCATTGCATTGTGGTTTGACAGCCTGGGTCTGAAAGCCAGACAGCAGGGAGTTGTTGAAGTTGAGCTGTAACATATCTCGGTGTATCATTTATACATGGTATATAAAGATCTCTTTCCTGGGAGCTTTGCTGATTTCTTCATATGTAGAGGTTTAGTTTATATGCAGAAGATTTCATGCTTTTATACCACTTTTTAATTAGGTTTGGATGGAGACTAGGGGTGTGTTCAAAATGTGGAAAAAACTGTCTTAGGAAGGTGTCTAACAAGAAGTGAGGCATCAAGGACCTTTCAAAACGAATCAAACTCTAATTTCCTGTCTTCTGAGTTGCCTCCAGTTGAAGGCATCAACGATGCATCCCTCAGTGCTGCACATTATCTATAAATCTGTGTGATCCCTCAAGCAGCAACATAAATAAATAAATAAAGATGGCAGACCTGAGCTTCACAGAAAAAAAAAATACAAATTGACCAATCGGCCATGACATTAAAAATTAATGGGCACCAACAGGAGAAATGAATAACACTGATCATTTGGGTGGGATGTACACATAAAGTAAACAGTCAGTTCTCAAAGTTGTGTTGTAAGCAGCAAAAAAGAGCAAATCTAAGGATTCGAGTGACTTTGATGTTATAATGGCTAAAGGACTGGTCTAGTCATTGTGGAGTGGTCATGGTATGCAGTGGGAAGTACCTACCTATGGATTGACATCTAGTGGACTGGCGCTCAGTGAGGGGAGCAAAGGCTAGCATGTCTGGCTTGATTCCACAATAGAGCTACAAACTGTTAGATCTTTTGACTGGTCCTTGCTACCCATAGTTGATTGTTTGCTTTCGGAAACACTTCCAAGCCCTGAAATGTTTCAGGAGTAGCTGTTTTTATGCTGAACTAATCAGAATGCTTACAGTTAATCACTTAAACCTGGGTTTACACTGGGGCCATGATGTCCACCATCTCTATGATTCAAAAAAGCATGGAGCTTCACGATTTATGAGCATGCTTGGAGCATGACTGGGGTGTATAAAAAGGGGGGAGAGTGCAATCAAGAGATGAAACTTGAAGGAATTGTGTTTCCAAGGTCATCAAGATCCCCTACGATGGTGCATCAAGGTCTGTTTCTACGATTCCCCCGTTCTGTCACGGCTGCCATTAAATCGTTATTGAACTCTCTCTCACTCTCTCTCTCTCTCTCTCTCTCTCTCTCTCTCTCTCTCTTTTTCTCTCTCTCACTCTCTCTCTCTCAGGCCGTGTGACCAGTGAGCAGCTCTCCTCGTATGTGCAGTTGTTTCGTGACAGTTGGCCAGCATTAGAAAATCACTGCGGGCTGCTGCAGCTGGCATTAGGCACCTCTCAGACGCTGCGCCACCCCGCCCTCACTCAGTGGGACGCCTGCCTTGCCTTTGAAAGACTCCTTCTTCAGGTCAGTCAGCCAATCACACTGCTTCAAGTGGTGCTTCATCCATCTGTTACACCCACACAAAAAAAGATTCTCCTTGGCTACACCAACAACCACCTACCTACTGAACTTACTGTCATTTACAGGTGTACAACAGTATAGTAGTACACTACATACAGGACCCTACAGCAAGTCATGTTAGCAGGGTGCTTGGGCCCACACAGCTATTCAGCACCAAGGCTTCATCCCCTGTTGTAATGAATACTGCACTAAAGTTTATGTAAAAAGGCTGCTATCTGTGGTAAACATAACCCCATCTGTACATTAGTTTTAGAAAAATAATAATAAACTCTCTTTTCAATTGAAAAATTCTATAATATATATATAAAACAATACCTCTTGGTTTATTCTGCTGGTGAATTGATTTTACTTTGCTGAACAAGCTACACTGTTGTCTGGGAGAATAAATTAAAACTGGCCCAACTAAAGATAATAACTTTGCTATTCAGAACTGTCTCAGTACCACAGATAAGAAATATACACTATACAGTAATGGAAGCAGCTAAAACTAAGCCAACAAAAGACCCACTGGAGCACAAACAGGATTCAATGCAGTGGGCTGGGCCTAAAGATAAGAGAAAACACACAAAAAAACAGGAATACAAACAGGGACGCAACAGGCATGTTGTAATCAAAGATGTTACTTTTTAAAGATCAAAAAAATTCTGTTTGAACCAAACGGCAGTGCTTTTTATTTCTTTATTTAAAAGTAGGTAAATTAGCAAAGTAGCCATTTAAGTCATAAAGTATTTTCTTTAATCCAAAAATACCCATATGACAATTTTTTGATTTTTTTTCTTTAAAGAAATATCCAGGTGCAGAAAGTACAACTTCAGTGCCAGTTTCTTAAAACAAAATCTGATAAAAATAAATAATAATAACAATAATAATAATGTTTTTTTCTCTTTTAAAGATCAGAAAAATTCAGTGTGTTAATTGTTAATATTTATTCTTTGAAGGCGGGGTGGATGTTGCTGAATGGGACTATTCAAATGGACTATTCTGTTCAGAGACAAACCCTGAGCCGGAGGCCAGTAATTGTTATAGTATATACTACAAAAAACAAGATTTTTATGGTTTATTTTTTAAATAATGACAGACCCAGGTGAGCTTCAGGTGTGCACGTGAACAGGTATGGAGCTGTGTAATGGTGTCTTTTTAACTCTGTTTAAAAATATACTAAGCAGAAACATAATTTTATAACATAATAAAATTACTATTTAATAGCGGTTGAATATACTGCTACTAAAACAATTGTGATAATTGATGGTAATTTTTTCTCTTGGCTTAGTAAGAATAGTAGCTAATGAGCTAAATTAGTTTGTTAATATTTGGCTTATTAAGTCGTCTTTAGGTTTGTTCTTGTTACACTTGATCTGGGAGGAAAATAACTGGCTGATTTAATTACTAACTAAATTATAGCGAGTAATAAAAAGTGTAAAACGTTCACCACGGTGTTCAGACGTGAGGCATGTCTGTGTGATTCACTAAAATTAGAGCCAGTTTGGTGGCTGTTCTAAGCGAGGTCAGACTAGCCAAAGTTCTTTCGGTAATGAGTTAGACAGCTGGATTAGATTACAATTATATGAAAAGTTGGATAATCCAAGTTCTCTGATTGGCCAGCTGTTCAAGGCTGGGTCCCATCTAACGCAAACAGTGTGGCAAAAATGCATGCAGACAACACTCTTCACAGAGTAAACCTCATTCACAGAATGCGAGTGTATTTGACTTTAAGACATGGATTGCCCAGATACTCCATCTTTATTAAAGTTAGGTCCAAGTGGGCCAAGGCAACAGTTCTTTATAATGTATGAACTGCAGGACCTTCTCATCTTCCAGCCTCTTTTTACTGATATTCTGTGAAATAAAGGTGTTTTTTCTGTTTTTTCCCAGAATCCATAAGGAATAAAAACGTTTTTACTCATCTCCATGATTGTGTTTAGCCGCACTACTAGTATAAGCGTTCGTGGCAATATAACCACACAGCATAGTATTGTGTTTTAATGTAAAAAACATGTTTAATGATAAATGGCAGTGTGGCAATGCTAGTATTAGTAGTAGTTATGGTATTTTAGTAGAAATAGTGCAAAAATACAGGTTTAGGATTCACGAGCAGTTAGATTTCAATAGTTTTTCAAAATCCTGTACTGTATAATGACAGGTTTAGTAATAAGAATTAAGAATTTGAACGGTGGGGCAGTGGTTAGCACGTCCGCCTCACAGCAAGAAGGTCCTTTGTTAGATTCCCTTAGTTTCTATGTGGAGTTTGCATGTTCTCTCCGTGCTTGCGTGGGTCCCTACAGGTAATCCGGTTTCTTCCCACAGTACAAAAAAATGCACAGTACGCTAATTGTCTGTTCAGTCAGTGTGAATGGTTGTGTGTGTGTTAGCCCTGTGATGGCCTGGCGAGCTGTTCAGGGTGTACCCCGCCCTCGCCCAGAGTCTGCTGAGATAGACACCAGCCTCGCCCCAACCCTAATTAGGATTAAGCAGCTTGGAAAATGAATGAATGAATATAGAAAATAATGAAATTCTGAAAATATTTAACAAAATGAAAAAATATTGGGAATAACGGGAAATTAAGAGAAAAAAAAGAGTTATTTGATTTCAGTAGTTTTTAATAATTCAGAATTGTTTAATGAATAGAAATTAGGAATTGTTTTATTATAGTTGTTTCTCAAATTAATGCAAAAATACAGTTTAATGAAGGAATTAAATTATGAGTAGTTAGATTTCAGTAGTTTTCCAATATGATGTAGAAATTAAGTTTTTAGGAAATGAGATAATGATAGTGGCAGGAAGCAATTACAAAACCTAAAACAGTTATTTATTAAATTAAAGACAGTTCCCAAAAAGGCAAAAAAAAAAAAAAAAGATAATAAAAATAGTTTATGCAGAGGTGAACCTAAAAGAATCCAAAATGACAGGGAAAAGACAGGCACGGCAACTTTAAATCAAACAAAAAAGATTTTTACCCACTGAACACACGTCCCGAACAAAATACGTAAATATCTTGCACTGAACACAGTCTGTTTAGGTAACTCCATAGTCACTTTAATCAGTCACAAGTTGACACAGCTGTGTGGGGCTTCACGGTGCATGTGCAACTTTTGCCTTGCATGCTGGGAACTGTAGTCCTGTCCGCGAATCAGGAAGCGGCTGCCAGTCCCGCAAGTTGCACCGCTCCAGGAAGCATATGGAGCGAGTACAGGGAGATGGACAGGATGAGAAGCTTAGATTTAATTCGCTTCCCAAACAATGTATAAAGAGAAGTTTAGTAATAAGGGTTGGGAAATTAGAATTAGTTATATTTCAGTCGTTTACCAAATGTGTGTAGAATTACAGCTGTGCCTGTTTTGGAATTGTGACGTTAATTTTCTGATGTAGTATCATTCAGTTCAGTTTCCCTCTGTGAAATGCTACCCTCATTCCCACACACTGCCACATCCCTGACCCACAGTTAGCTATCATCATGTGCCGGGCCCTTTGGGAACTTGGCTTGTTGCACATTTAAATGTCTTCAGTCCAGAGCTGATTGCTGCAATTGTTCATTATTGGTGAATCTTCGTAGTATCACTGTGTTCAGTGCAGGGCAGAATGTGCAGGTGCAAAGAGAGAACAGGATCCAGCTGTAAACACAGTCAGAGACAGCACCACTGCTCCAACCACAAGTAAACAAAATCAGAGCACTGCGTGGCCGGATTGTGTAAACGTCTGGAGAAAGATGCACGCACGGACACACTCTTCCCCGCCGCGTGTTTACGGCACTGCAGAGACTTCTTTTAAGAGTGTGTAGGAGTGTGTTTAGCATTGTGCACAATCCTTGACCGTAAACCTCATGAGGCAGATAGACACGCGAGTACATGTGTATGACCGGGAGTTGGGTCAGAGGTCAAATATGCTTCCTATTAAAGGAAGGAGGGGGAGGGACACCAAGGAGAGATACATGAAAGAGACAGAAGTACAGAGACCTAAAAAGGAAATGTAGAATTGCAGCAATGAAGGAAGATAAGAAGAGAGGAAGATTTCTCAGAGAGATAGAAAGAAGCAGCAGGCTTTTTTTATTCTCTCTCCTAAATTAAGATGTATCCAGTCTCCCTTTCACATACGACCACCACCAGCCAGGGAGAAGCATAAGCAAGAACGTGCCCCCTCTGTGACACGTGATGCTGCCATCCATATCTTTACGAACTGCTGTGCATGCTCATTCAGGGGGGCCTAACACACTCGAAGAGAAAGTGTCATCCGCCCCCTTTGTACAAATGAGCTCACAGACGGCCATGGTGATCGCTGTAGTAACAGGGACGCAATCTCCAGCTTGATAGTCGTACACCTTGTCGATGCGCCTCTCAGGAGCCAGAAGCTTCCTGAAATGATCAGAGTAACACATGAGCTCATACGCTCCATGCCTTGCTCCTTTCTCGCTCGCTAGTTTACAGAGTGCGTTTGATGGAGTCGTGCCTTTCCAGCGTTGTTAAACTATCAGCAGGGCTTCACTGGAAGACCTTATTAAAGTCAATCAGCCAAAATGTGCAACCAGTTCAAACCAGGCCATAAGTAGCCAAAAACCTCAAAACCACTAGCTGAGAACACACACACACACACACACACACACACACAGAGGAATCTGAAGCTCTACACATGAGAAAAATGAGGCATTTTGCCTTTTAAGATGCCTAGTGTTGTATTTAATCTGGTCAATGTCTATTTATTTATTTATTTTTACTCATTAATGTAATTAAATTACACTCATATATAACTCCTACAGATATAATATGCATTTTTTGGTCATACATTTTTATCTTTAATAATGTTTTACTGAAAAACTGACAGAAAATTAGAACAACATTGGCAAAGTAGAGAAAAGGGCTGCCTCTGAATCCTCGGTATGTATGAGTACCTAAGTGACTACCAAGCACACTAAATAAAAGTACTATACCGCCATCCGGCCTGCCCTTTGAGGTGAATGTTTGAAGCATTGGTTTAGCACTACCGTAAATTTAGGTCAGCTTGTAGTTCACAAAGGAAGTTAATTTAGGCTCCTCCTACTAGAAGATGATATGCAAATGATCTTTAGTGTAATTAAATAACCTTTTGAAATGTCAGATATTTGTAAAATATTCCATTGTCTTCACTTCGCACCACCATTTGTTTCTATAATTTTTCCTGGAGGAATTCTTCTTCTTCGGTTATTCAGATTTGATTTTGATTTTTAAATTTTTTAAAAAAAAATTTATTTATTTATTTGTATTAATCCCGCAAGAGAAATTATTACCACTGCATTTAACCCATCCAAAGTGAGCACACACACTCGGATCAGTGGGCTGCCGCACACATTGGGGCGCCCGGAGAGCAGTTGGGGGTTAGGTGCCTTGCTCAGGGGCACTTCAGTCACGAAGTAAGTGGCTGCTGATGTATGAAAGGACACAGTGCTGTAAGTGCGGCGTGATGCCTTCCAACACTGAGGATGTAGTATTTTATTGTGGTAACTTTTACAAGTACTATAAACTGTATACTGAGCATTCACGAGCACAGCATGAGCATAGACTCTGACAACAGACAGGAAACAAACCATACCATGAAAAAACACATGTGAAAAGGTGGACA
The DNA here is from genome assembly GCA_039654325.1 of Tandanus tandanus. Classification (NCBI taxonomy): domain Eukaryota; kingdom Metazoa; phylum Chordata; class Actinopteri; order Siluriformes; family Plotosidae; genus Tandanus; species Tandanus tandanus. The sequence continues at coordinate 2,994,621 of JBCNYH010000002.1, read as the reverse complement.
GTGAGTGCTGTGCATATTATATATATTTAAAAAAAAAAATCCCTTTTTAAGAAATGTACTGACTTTTACATTTGAGAGATTCATTTTCATTTAATAATTAAATGTTTTAATCTTAATTTATTTTACTTTTATTATATATATGATATAATTTAACCTCTCATTATAGAAAATGTTACTTTTTCTTCATTAATTTAAATCCATATTTTATGGAGTATACCTTAGAAACCATAACCAGGGTGCTAAAATTCTGGGAATTTTTCAAGTTGGAAACTTTCCTTGGGAATTAACAGAAATAAGCTGGAAATATATAAAAATTTAGGTTATTCTATAACATGGAACTTAAAGGTAGTTGGAAAAAAGCATGAGGCTAAATTATCATTAAAAAATATGTTAGAAATGTTTGGATGCATGTCTGTATATGGAAATAAATAGTTGTTTATATTTGTATATAATACAGTTTATATGAATTACCCAATTTTTTCACTCATTTCCTGTTAATTTGCTTATATTCCCATTCCTAAAAAGCTTGAGTCGAGGCAACTGGACTTCTTTTTTGTGGTTTTTGAAGACGTTTCGCTTTCAATCCAAA
>JBCNYH010000002.1:2952699-2963114 GCA_039654325.1 Tandanus tandanus | reverse complement strand
ATTCCCGCAGGATTCCCGCGGGAATCCTGTGACCCGTGGGATTCCCGAAAAAATGTCAGCCTCTAATTCACACCCTATTCTTACAAGTTTGCTCACTTGCCTTTTCAATCTGGCTAATGCAAAACATCAAACAGATTTTATAACAGATTGCAACTTTGAGATTGTAAGTAAAAACCAGCTGATAATGAAAATATACATACGTCCATGTGTAGTAGGAGAGTTTGTAAATTTTGCCTTTCATTACACTTAATGTAGCAATATGTGACCCACTTCAGCGTAATAGGAAATGTGACATACTGAAATATTCATATATTTGAAAAGAGAATTGAATATGCTTCAGAATGAGGTATAATACATGATTATGGCATGAAAATGGACTGAGTTACATCACTCAGTATGTCCCTAATCAGGAAATGCTACTTTTGAGAAAATAGTAAGTACAGTTACAGAACCAGTTTCTGAATGTCCGCATCTGAAACTCCCTAACAACCATACACTAAATGAATCCTTGACCAATCAGTGCCATCGTACTAGCATATTCCAGGCAACAAATGAGTTCTATTTACACCGAGTCATATCTGTTTTAAGGCTTCTCACTGGTTTGGCGTTATATGATTGGGGAAATCTTTCTGGGATTCTGTAAGTAGGGAGAGTATTCTGGTAGTGAATATGGATAATAAGGAGACTATTCTATTGTTTTACAACAACTTGGACATGGAACCCTTTCTTAAACAAGCATTTTAGCACGAATAGATTGAGTTCATGGATATTTGAACTTGGTCATGTTGGTCATGATGCTTTGAAGGATGTATTTTTGGCGATATCGCATTTTCGTCCGGGTACGCCATTTTCAACTTACTTTGGCTCTTACTCAAAACACTTCTTTGAAACTTAATCCATATTATGCTGGAGCGTTGCCCTGCGATGGCCTGGCGAGCTGTCCAGGGTTTACTCTGCCCGCGCCCAGAGTCGGCTGAGATGGGCGCCAGCCTCCCGTTCAGAAAATGAATGAATGGATGAATGAATGCTGGAGCGGGGCACATATGGCAAAACTATCTTCTGCAATAGTTTCCTCAAAAAGTCTGATCAAATGCAGCAGAAAATCTAGAAAGTTCCAATGGGTCAGACACAACTGCAGACAAATTGCACCTGAAAGAACGTGCGAGCAGTTTAGCATGTGGGTACCGTGACTTGTACAAGATTATTTTGGTATTTTCTCAACGGAAAGTTTCTTTTTCCTTAACTTAAGATGACATTTTCATGTTGCTATGGGGATTTTTGTGCTATAATTTCACCAGAACTGAAATAAAAAGTATCCAAGTAAATAAAATCAACCACAGACTATGTGTACATGTAACACAGAGAAAACTTTTCACTGATTTCTGATTACTAACCTCATGCTTATCTACGGCTTTCTCCCTTTTTACATATACATGTTACATGTTAAAAGTAGATTTTATATTTGAAAGTGAAAGTGTACTATTTGCACGCTCCTTTTTTATTTTTATTTGACTGAAATATGAGTATTGGATTGAATACATGGAATAATCAGGCCGTCTTAATGAAAAACAGGAGTTAAGCAGACTTTAATAGAGCTTTAGGGCTCACTTTTATTTCTAATAAGAACTTTTTAAAGGAAAACAGAAGCAGTGCATGTCCCAGGGTGGTAGCGCCCCTCTCTATTACATCATCACAGGGTGAAGGTCATGTGACACGAAGGTGGGGACATCATGACAGAGAGAAAGAGAAAAAGAGGACACCGCGTCCGGCCCTGGAAGAGCATCGCTAAGTGATCTCATTACATGCGACATCCCATAATAGATAGATAGACAGTCCATTATATTTTGGTGCTTTCCCCTTTGATCAAGCTTACGTTACCTGCTGGTTCAACCCACCCTATCTCCATCCACTGCTGACGCTAAACCACACCGTGCCTATCATAACACAGATTATTAATGTACACAGCAGTTAAAGGCAGCACTACACTAAGTCAGGAAAAGCAATATTTAGTCACACACATTTTTTTACCATACATTAAACAAAAAAAAACTCTGCGGTAAAATCCATTCCTGGCATTTGGAGCTGTTGTACCCCATTTACACTATGCACCTTCGCTAATTGGTTTTAACTGATTTTTCCTACAAGTCACTTAGTCCTGTAAAATTGACTGAGGAGAGCCTTTTAACATGTAATGTAGAACACTAGAGTCTTGTTCCACTGCCATTCGGAGAAATTACAACTACAAAATTATTTAAGACTTCTCAAAGGTCAAGGCAGAATTATCAAGAGCGAGTCTATGATAATAATTCAGCAGCACAGGATGCTTATCCTGTGCCAGTATGCAGTAACAGTATGCGCACGCGCGCACATCCCCCCCACACACACACATGCATAGACCAGAGCAAATGGTTGCCTTCTTTAATCCATAATAAAATGACAGGTAGCACTACCTGCATACCATAAAAGTACACGTGATGGGGCTCCCAAGTGGCACATGACTTGTGACACTTGTGACTCCCAAGTGGCACATGATAGTGTGACTATCAACCTGGAGATTACAAGTTCGATTCCAGGTTAATGCCACAGCCATCCTCGACCGGGAGCTAATTGGCCGAGCTCTCACGGGAGGAAGGGATGGCATACGCTACCCTGTCACTCACAGCGATCACCAGCCAATCGATAATGCACATGAGCAGCAGTTTGTAAAGAGGGGGGTGGCAGCATCACATGTCATGAGGGGCATGTGCATGTTCACACCCCTGCCTGGTTGGTGGTGGTCGCGTGTGATAGGGAGGCAACACTTGACGGGTGGGAATTGGATACGACTAAAATTAGGGGAGAAAAAAAGAGGCAAAACAAAAAAATAGGCCTCCTACTTATGTTTTGTTTTGTCATTCATTGTAAGTCCCCTCCTTTGTCTATATGCTGAGCAGCACGGTGGTATGTCGGTTTGCAAGTCCTCCTCACAGCAAGAAGGTCCTGGGCACGGCATGTCCTCCCCGAGCTTGCATGGGTGTCCTCTGTGTACTCTGGTTTCCTTCAACAGTCCAAAGGCATGCACATCATACTGAATGACTGTTCCATATTGCCCCTGGGTGTGAGTGGGAGCGTGAATGGTTGTGTGTGTTGGCCCTGGGATGGACTGGTGAGCTCTTCAGGGTGTACCCCGCCCCCTGTTTAAGACTGCCTACTTATATAAACATATGGATATATAAAGCTAAGGCAAATCTGTGGCAGACTTACGGCTGCAGAGGAAGCAGCTCTATTTTAAAGTATAACCACACCCAGAAATATACACTAGCACATACTTTAGTACCTTGGTGTACCACTGCACACACAAAAAAAAAAAAAAAAAAAAAAAAGAAAGAAATAACAAAAATCCCTGAACACAGATAGAGAGAAATAAAAAAATAGACTGCCATAAAGCAGCACTGGTGTCTAGTAAATGTATTGACTGACTGCTGGCAGTTCTCCACACTGCCACACTATGCAGGATAAATATTGCATGTGATACAATGTGCGCATCTGATCCAAACACACATACACATAAACACACACTGTATACTCATCTATCCGGTGACTCATAAACAACATGAAAGCATTTTTTTTTTTTTTTTTTTTTCTCAAATTAAAATAGGATGCCTTTTTGTGTGGTTGCATTGGAAGGGGGTGTACAAATTTAGCCCCCTAATGTAAGTGTGTTTGGAAGTGCTAATGAACTTGGCCAAGCCCCAGCTTTGCAAAGAACAGGCGTCCTATCCAGTGTACAGTATATTCCCATCGCGAGTTTCATTCCATCTCCAAAAAAAATAAAAAAATGGTAGGTGGGATAAGTGTGAAAGAAATTTCAACCCATATTAAAAAAAAGAAATGAATCTTGACACCCCCCCCCCGGATATTTTAATAGCAAGACGTGCATGATGGAATCATATAAGCAGGAAATGATTATCCAGGATCTTTAGGTATCTATCGCAGATGAGATTCAATTGCAGTGTTTAGGACATCGCTCAACCTCTTACTCATTTGCCAAACCTCTTTACCCTACTAGGGTTCCAGGGAGGATGGTGCCTATCTCAGCCAACATCACGGAAAGGCAGGGTACACCCTGAACAGCTCTCCAGACCATCACACAGCCATTGACACTCACACTCACACCTATGGCCAGTTTGGAACAACCAGTTAGCCTAATCTGTTTTCAGACTGTTGGAGGAAACTGGAGTACCCAGAGGAAACCCACACAATCACGAGGAGATTATGAACCGGCAGGTGATGTGTGATTAGTCTCATCTGTGTCTAATTGGCAGCAGTTTATGATTTCTTGTATTCTTGCTGTGTATGGTGTGCCAGTACCGGACTGTGTTTCACTACTTTTGTATAGGTGTGAGTGAAGAGTGTGTTGTAAAGTGGTTCGTGTAGCTCAGAGTCAGATAGGAGTCATGTGGTTAAACATGCAGGATTTGATTCTACTGCAAATTTAAGAATGAATAAACATGGTCAATCTGCCTGTCTGTTCATGTGTCTTCAGTCTCCCAAAACTGGGAAAAGTTACAGAGGGTTTTAGAGCCATGGAGACAAGTGAGATAAAAAAAAGGGTTCAGGATGGAGGGCGGACCAGTACATCTTTCTTGTCTATGACGAACATCGGCTGATTGTGATCTCACTTTCCATTTGTTTCCTCTGTCAGGTGCCAACGTGTCTCCCACAGCTTAGCCCACAGCGCCACTTCTGCTGCTCACTGACCCTCATTTAGAGTCCCTCTGTCCAGCTTCCTCCTACCGCATGTGTGTTTGTTTTCTGACTTCCATCTGTGCCATCTGTCTCATTCTCTCTCTCTCTCTCTCTCTCACTCTCAATCTCTCTCTGCTTCTCTCTCGCTCTCTCATGCTATCTCTTTTTTTTTCTCTCTCACGCTCTCTCTCTGTTTCTCTCTTGTGCTCTCTCTCTCTTTTTCTCTCTCTCTGTTTCTCTCTTGCTCTCTCTTCCTTTCTCTTTCTCTTATTCTCTCTCTCTCTCTCTTGCTCTCGCTTTCTCACTCTCTCATTCTGTCTCCCCTTCTCTCTCTCTCTATCTGTTTCTCTTTCTCTCTCTCTCTCTCTCTCTCTCTCTCTCTCTCTCTCTCTCTCTCTCTCACACAACACACTCACAAACAAACACAAACACACACACACACACAGGCGGTGCCTACAGAGAGCTGACTACTTCTGATGTGAAATTTGTTCTGACATGCCATAATTTCAGCATAACTCTTCAGTCATGCTTATCATCCACTTCATTATTACGGTTTCATACTTCACACTCTGCTAAAAATACCTGACACCCACCCAAAACCAGTCCATTCCGTTCATCACTCTCCCAGCCAGCACTCGTATGTGGGTAGAAAGTGGAATGAAAAACGGGGTGTGAGGGTTCCAAAGTGTTCCTATTTCAACTGCCCATGTGTATGTGGGCCCCACCTGGGCTATGCCTGGGCTACTTGGGCATCAAGGAGGCATGGACCCAAAATACGAGCTCAAAGGGAAATGCAGCTTCCGTCGTGACTTTCGCTCATCTGTACCACTGTGTCTGTGATTATCAGTCACAGAACTCTAGAGACGTTCCCGTGAGCAACTGCTTTTTTGCACATAAAATGTTGTCTTTAATATGAAAATGTTCATTTACAGAATAATTGTTCTCTCCGTGCTTGAATGGGTTTCCTCAGGGTACTCAGGTTTCATCCCATAGTCCAAAGACATGCACAGTAGGCTAAGTGGCTGTTCCAAATCGCCCCTAGGTGTGACAGTGAGTGTGAATGGTTGTATGTGTGTTGGCCCTGCAATGGCCAGCTGAGCTGTTCAGGGTGTACCCTGCCCTCGCTCAGAGTCGGCTGAGATGGGCGGCAGCCTCCCCGCGACCCTAATTACAATTAAACGGCTTAGAAAATAAATGAATGAATGTCTTTAAGAACGTCATGGGAAGGCTGGATCCTATCTTAGCCAATTCTGGGTGAACATCCTAAACAGTTTACCAGTCCATCGCATCACACACACACACACACACACACACACACACACACACACACACACACACACACACACACACACACACACACACAACTAATTAGCCTAATGTGCTTGTCTTTCGACCGTGGGAGGAAAAATACCCAGAGTAAACCCACACATTCACAGAGATAACATACAAACTGCACACGGCAATGGCCGGGACTCAAACCCTCTTGCTGTGAAGTGGACGTGCTAACCACTACACCATGTCCAGCCCTCAGCATTTCAATTACTGTCTATTTTTCCCATGTTTTTTTATTTAATTTAAAAGATTAAAGCCCTATAATTCCAGCTGGAACCTTCTTTAAGATGTTATAAAGCAAATAATTCAGCAGAACATAAAGTAATAAGACATTCTGCTAGATTTATCTGCGTACTTTATAAATCTTTGTTTTTTGTTTTTTGTTCCTGTCTCATCATGTTGTTCTGCTCTGTTTTGCTCTGCACTTATTTTAGGAGGCCATTATTTATTTATTAATTTATTTTTCTGCTCTGCTGGTCTGAATTTTAACATGTTTCCTGTTTATTTGGCTTTTTTGCGCTTTGATTTATAGCTGCAATATAGTTCTGTGTGCATGTGAAAAGCCTGGGGAACACGGTCTGTGCTAAGAGAAATAGGCTATAAATTCTGCGGTTGGCGAATGTGCTCTATTTTTTACAGCGTTTTAAAAGAAACAACAGCCTGTCTAATGCCTCATGTCTACAACCACAAGACCGTGTCCTGATTTGTGACAAGTCTGCACCACTTACAGCGTCAGTGCTTATATGAATATGATGAAGTGCTAGCCAGGCTTTGCTTTACGATTCCTTTACAGTTTTCTGGTGCTTCCTGTATCACCTTAACAAAGAGTCAAAATAGTGTCAATGCTCTAAAGCAGGGATGTCCAGTCTTATCCGCAAAGGGCTGGTGGGGGTGCAGGTTTTCACTTCAACCACTTCAATCACTGGTCTCAAAAAAAGAGACTAGATCATCCTGAACAACTTACCAGACCATCGCAGGGCCAACACTCACACACAACCATTCATACTCACACTCATAGCTAGGGGCAATCAGGAACAGCCAACTAGCCTAATATGCTGGGCAGTGGTGGCTCAGTGGTTAAGGTTCTGGCTTACTGATCCGAAGGTCAGGGGTTCAATCCCAGTACCACCTGAGCTTCCCTGTTGGGCCCTTGAGCAAGGCCCTTCACCCTCAGTTGCTTGGTTGTATAAAAATGATAAATGTAAGTCGCTCTTGATAAGGGTGTCATCCAAATGCCGTAAATGTATACGCATGTCTTCGGACTGTGGGAGGAAACCAGAGTACACTGTAAATATGTACAGACCTACCATATACATGTAGATTTATATGGACACACATGCTCAGTCCAGGGCTGTGACTCTTTCCTAATGACACACTCAGGTTTCACTTCAATCATCTGGTGGTAGATATAAAGAGACAAATCTTAAGTACTGATTCCACGCTTGTACTCAGGTAAAAGTATAAAAGTGCAGGCTCTGCGAGGTAAAGTGCTCCCTTTGAGAAACATTTCCACCAGATTTCTGTGCAAAGCCTCCAGCAACACAAGGCGATTCCATGTATCTCTCTCTGTGTCTCTCTGTGTGTGTGTCTCTCTCTGTTTGTGTGTGCTCCCGCTCCCTGCTTCGCTGTCAAAACACTGATTTCCCCTGCAGACTCCCGGATCCTGGAGAGCTGGAGTGTCTGGTGATTTGACATGTTTTTGTTTCATCCTTTTTTATATATATATATATATATTAAATATCTATGTAATAAATATTTTTAAATATTTATATGTGAATATTCTTGCTTTGCTGAATGCCGTATTTTAAATGTGCCTGCACAGAGAGACAGGGCACAATGATGCAAAATGGTAGGGGCGGTGGTGGCTCATGTGGTTACGGCTATGGCTTACTGAGCCACGGGTTCAAGCTCCGGTACCACCATGCCGCCACTATTGGGCTCTTGAGCAAGGCTCTTAACCCTCAATTGCTCAGTTGTACTACAAAAAATTGTAAGTCGCTTTGGATAAGGGCGTCTGCCATATGATGTAAATAAAAATAATCAATAATTTCACTTAAATTCATCAAACCCAAAGTGATGACTGATTTGTGGATTAACATAGGCAATACAAATTCATTCATTCATTCCCTAATTAATCCTAATTAGGGTCGCGGGGAGGCTGGAGCCCATCTCAGTCGACTCTGGGTGAAGGTGGGGTACACCCTGAACAACTCGCCAGGCCATCACCGAGCCAACACATATATTCACACTTACTTTCACACCTGGGGCAATTTGGAACCGCCAATCAGCCTACTGCGCATGTTTTTGAATTGTGGGAGGAAACTGGAGTACACGGAGGAAGTCGAACCCAGGTGTTCTTGCTGTGAAGTGGATGTGTTGACCACTGCACCACCGTGCTGACAGGCAAGAAAACTGTGTCAGAAAAAAGAAGTACGCAAGTACTGAAGCACTAATACCTGAAACCTGTTAACTAGTAGGAACTATTTATACTTTGTTACTTCCAGTCGTGCTCAAAGTACACAACATTCTTTACTGCAGTAGACGTACAGAGATAGTTGTATTAAAAAAGGATAAAACGATGGAAAGGTTGTGTAAAAAAAAGACTCTCACTCTCTCTCTTTCTCTCTCAGACACACACACTGTCTCTCTCTCTTGCTCTCTCTCCCTCTCTCTCTCTCTCTCTCTCTCTCTCTCTCTCTCTCACACACACACACACTCTCCCTCTCTCTCTCTTCCTCTCTCTTTCTTGCTCTTTTTCCTTTCTCTCTCTCTCTTGCTCTCTCTCTCGCTCTCACTCTCTCATTCTCTTTCTCTCTGTTTTTCTCCCTCTCTTTTTCTCTTTCTATCTCTCTATCTCTATCTATTTCTATTTCTATTTCTCCCTCTCTCTCTCACTGTCTCTCTCTCTCACACTCTCTCTCTCTTTCTCTCACTCTGTCTCTCTCTCTCTTCCTCTCCCTCTCTCTCGCTCTCTCTGTCTCATTCTCTTTCTCTCTGTTTTTCTCTCTCTCTTTTTCTCTTCATATCTCTCTCTCTCTCTCTCTCTCTCTCTCTCTCTCTGTGTGTATGTGTGTATGTGTGTGTGTGTGAGGTTGAAGGAGTGAAGTTAGAACATTTGTATGTTTAGTCATATCCTGTATATACCTGACTGAGCTGCCGAAGTATAAACACTGGTGCATTTGTATGTGTCTCAATAAGTTTTACTAAACACACACACACACACACACACACACACACACACACACACACACAAGTTTTAGTCAGACACGTTGTAGTCTTATGTTTAAGAAAATGCCAAGCATACTTTCCTCCTGTGAAGAATTCTCTTGTGATGAATGTAAATTCTTATTTCTCGGCATGCAGGAAAACACACACACACACACACACACACACACACACACACACACACACACACACACACACACACTCCTGCCTAAAGAAAAGAGGAGGAACGAGTTTTATGGTGCTCTCCTGCCCCCTGCTGTTCTTCACATTCTCATCACATCACACATGCAGTGTGTTTAGAAAAGAATCACATCCTTCAGAATATTCTCATGTTGATGCTTTGCAGCCTGGACTGAATACTCATAAAAAATGATTGTTGTAACTACATTTACTTAAGGGCGGCACGGTGGTGTAGTGGTTTGCACGGCCGCCTTACAGCAAGAAGTTCCTGGGTTCGATTCCCGGGCTCAGGTGTTTCTGTGTGGAGGACGCATTTTCTCACTGTGCTTGCATGGGGTTCCACCGGGTACTCTGGTTTCCTCCCTCAGTCCAAAGCCATGCACATTAAGCTAATTGGCTCTTCCAAATTGCCGGTAGGTGTGAGTGTGAGTCGTAACGCAACAGTGATCTTGCACTGCACTGAGTTCAACTCATGCCTGATGTACAGCCATTTAAATCATTGCAGAGACTCTTATGTTGAAAAATTTCTCCTATTACACACACACACACACACACGCACTCAGTCTCTCTGACTCACCCCTCCTCATCCATGAGTTCGGCACCAAAACTAGAATCAGATGTCCAAGTTTAACCCTTAAGTCTGTTTTACCCCATGCCTGTGGGGGTGATGGGTGGGCGGGTCGAAGGGGGTGAGGGGTGGGTGGGTCGAAGGGGGGTGGGTTTGAGGGTGATGTTTAGTTAGGTGTGCTTCAGCATTCAAGTCTGTCACTAATTGTTAGGTCATTAAGCCCACTTTTTTTTTTTTTTTCAAACTCGGCTGTTTCGTAAAATTGTAGTTCGGTGTAGATTCTCAATCATCCAGGTCATAATAATACTAAAAAGCTTGAGTCGAGGCAACTGGACTTCTTTTTTGTGGTTTTTGAAGACGTTTCGCTTTCAATCCAAAAAGC
>JBCNYH010000002.1:2929652-2948045 GCA_039654325.1 Tandanus tandanus | reverse complement strand
ATATGTGTGTGTGTGTGTGTGTGTATTTATATATGTATATGAGTATTTTACTTTTTTTTATTACAACTATATTCCATAAAAGCAACATCGTGGTGTACTGGTTAGCACAGCCACCTCATAGCAAGAAGGTCCTGGGTTTGAGTCCCGGGCTTGGTGAGACCATTTCTGTGTGGAATCCGTTTTCCCAGGATTTATGTGGGTTTCCTCCCGGTACTCCGGTCTCCTCCCACAGTCCAATGACATGCACATTAGAATAATCGGCTCTTCCAAATTGTCTGTGTTTGCCCTGCGATGGACTGGTGAGCTGTTCAGGGTATACCTTATCTTCGCCCAGAGTCAGCTCCAGCCTCCTCGTGACCCTAGTGGAATTAAGCGGTTCTGCAAATAAATAATCAGTGATTATATATTTCATAAATATACCTTAAATATTATGACTTATTATTTTTTTATTTTGTCTTTATTTTTAAAATATCAGATTTATTATTTAAATTATTTAAAAATATTTCGCCGCTGCTACAGCAGGTAACATCTTGTAATCCCCTGTACTTATTATAGTTATTATAAAATCATTTTCATGGATTATTGCAGCCAGAACTGTTTAAAGACTCCTCGCAAATTATAATCAAAATATGCGGCTCGATTGTGAATATCGTAGAATTGCTTTTGGTTGTGATTCCAGTTACCATGGTGATGAAAATTTTCCCATACGAATGAATGGGAAATCATCTTGGAACGACGAAAAACCCACCCATTTTTGGAGCCCTGTCACATCAACAAACTTTATCATAAAACCATTGTTGCAAAAAGTGTCCAGTTCACGATGCAAGAGATCCATATAAATATTTCAGGTATTTCAGGTATTTATTTAGCCTTTAGGAAAAGAAAAGAATACAATCATTCACATAGAAGAAATTCTTCAGAGAAAAGACCTCGGACCCTTTCTACCAGCTCCGCATTGGCTTATATAGTGCCCATTCCACTCTGATTGGACTACTGTCCTCTAGCTCTAGACTCTGATTGGTCCCTCATGACATCATGCATCAACTTGACCTGGTTCGGCCCCATTTTGTTCTATCGCTCAATAAAATAATCTTACACTCACTTCAGTGAATAAACTCCTCATACAGTAGCCACATAAATCATCCAATAATAAAATAGTGCAGTAAGTAAATCATACAATTCCTCTTCTATAATTTCTATCTGCCGTCTCTCTGCCAATCCAAAACTTTAGTTTCTCAGAGTTTCACTGAAAACTCCTCATAACGTGTGCTTTTAGCACGATATACAGGAATATTAATAATTATAATAATGCATTTTATTTTAACTAAACCATTAGTATAAGATTATCTTTTCACTTTTATCATCTTTTCCGATCCCGGAGAATCAGAAAAGCACAAACATTACACTCAGTTTAACTGAAACACAAGTGCACAATTCCGGTCTTCCGACATTACACTGCTCTTATCATGATATGCATTTTAATTCAACTTACATTTTTTATAGTCTTTACTTCGCTTACCTGAAATTACCGTGGTTGCCAAATCCATCTCTTTTACACATGAACTCTGTAGCAACTTCAACTCTTATTCAATAGAATCTACACATTGTAGGAGTAGTCCTACAGTACTTTTCTCATAATTCATCATTTATTAAATACACACTTGGAGCAGTGGGCTGCTACACACATTGCGGCGCCCGGAGAGCAGTTGGAGGTTCGGTGACTTGCTCAAAGGCACTTCAGCCATGAAGATGGAGGAAGGGAAGGTGCAGCTCACTCCCCCCGTCGCTACACATTTTTCCTGCTGGTTCGGGAATCGCACCAGCGACCTTTCAGTCCCATAGCCGCTTCTCTAACCATTAAATAGAATCTACTTGCTTCTCCATTTTTCTCATTTATTCCTCTGTAATCTCTATCTCTTTTCTGGCCACAGTTTTATTGCAACATTTTTCTTTTCTCCCTCTATTACCAGTTGAATGCAGTAACCTTAAGCCACTCACCAGCTGGTAATCCATGTGTTGAATGCAGGCTTACAGTCATCCCTTTCTCATAGTGTGGTTAAGAGAAACATACTGAAAACCACACAGGGCAAAGTAAACTATGTGCCCTCAATACTCCTCAGTTTAGTCTTACTGTGAATTTGATTGACACTTTTATTGCACTTTCCAAGGTCAGAATAAACCTACTGGTCACTTCAGCCCTCTTTAAGGGTTACGTTACTGTGGTCCCAGAAGCCTATGAACTGAACCAGCCTACAGTGTAGAATCTGATAGAGCTGCGGGCCTGCCACTTTTTTCCCCCTAAATGCCCGCTCTCCTCTAAACAACACCCCCCCCCACCCCCACTCTCTCCAAGGACAGATAAACTTTTTTGAAAAGTTCCCTGGAGTTCCCAGTAAGGACAACCGAGCTCTCCTTATCTGCCCCGTACGGGCCACCAAATAACATTTCAAACTTTAAACGGGTCATAAGACTTTAGATTTTATTGAACTAGATCATTTTCCTACCATGTACTGTTTTTTTTACGAATCATTAAAAATATCTGTGGAAATTTTCTAGTTGAAATATTTCTGTTGTGGTATTAAAATCTTTTCAAAATGTTACACCTTTATTTTTAAGAGCTTTTATTAGCTTTTATTTTAAAAGCTATAATTAGCTTTTTCTACTTTTTAAAAAAATTACCTTTAAATTGTAGATTAGATAAAAAATGTTTAGTTGTTTAAAGAAACATCAGTGACTAAAACCGCATGATTTAATGATATGGACAATAAAGGATTCTTATGTATTTTATTCTCCCTGCCACAAGTTCGAGGCTGTGAGCTCCATTAGGGAAAACCAAGCCCAAAAAGCCCATAGACACTTGTAGCCACAAACTGTTAATAATTACGCATTAAAGGTAACTAGTGGCCATTCAGTTATGTTTGTTGCATATTTAGACCATTGTAAGTTAGTTGCATAACTCCTTTACTGTTTTTGTCCAAGAAGAAAAATGGTGAAAACGAGTCCTCCTTGTCCCTGTTTGAGCTGATTGATGGAGATATTTTTGGGTAATGAAGGTAGCTAAAAATTTACCACGTACTGTACACCACATTGTCTCTGTAATTCTGTCAGGGATGAATCAGCTTCCTTTTCTTTCTGTTACTTTACAAAACTTATAATGTTCCATGGATCTGGTTTTCATATTTCAGCAGTTTCTAAAGTACTGGTGCACTATTTGGTGGTAGTCATGGGGGGTGGAGGGTAAGAGTTAAAAAATCTTTGGCATCATCTGTGTACACCATGAACCAGTCAGGCCAGAGGGCCACAGAACGGCTCTATTGTGTGGAGAATGGTGCCTGGATTTGGTTAGTGCCAAACAACACAAACACACACACACACACACACACACACACAGCAGGGCTCAACTCCCTCTAGAGGTCCATCTGGAGTTCATTTCCTGTTTGAGATGACTTGAGAGCTTGGGCGGAGTCTGGAAGTCTCATCTGATTGGCCGAGAATGCAAAATTAGCTATATATAATATACACAGGTTAATTATAGTTGTTGCTATTCATTGTTAAACTTTTGGATCATAAAGACGTACAGACTCCTGTCTCCATTAATCCAGTGGTAACAAACAGACGCCTTTCGCAGTACCAATGTGCCGTCCAATTGTAATTGCGTTGCTTGGATAAGTGTAATATTAGCTTTAGAATAATACCGTAACAGTGTTTATCAGTAATTACACATAATCGTGGCGTCAGCGTGAAGCGACAGCCCACTTGCACAGGGTAATGGTGGGTAATTTTAGTAGCAGCTTGTAGACGATTGCGCCTTCGGAGTTAGTAATTGTTTCCGATATTAGAGCTGGAGATTAGTGGACACTAGAGAGACTTGGTGATTAGCAATTCCTGCTTTTAGTGCCACTAATACTGTGGTTGTTTCACAGCAACAGCACATTTAAATATTTTAAGTCCAACCCTTTATTTCATGGACGGAAGTCCAAGTTGTTTTCCTGGGTATGTTTTCTTTTTCCTTTAAACTGTTCGAGTGATTAATTTGTACGTGGAAGTGTGTGTAACAGAGAGAGAAAGAGAGAGGTGCACCCTCAGGTAATCATGGGCCTCTTTCTTTTTTTGTGGCTCCATTAAAGGAAATAAAGACCTTAAATACAAAGTCAACAAATATAAATTTACTGTGAGCCTGTGTGTGTGTGTATGTGTGTGTGTGTCAGTCAGTGGGTTACTTTATTGGGCAACCAAATGAGTTGAACATGAGTCTCCTGCAGATGTCAGGTGTTCATAAGAACACAAACACACAGCAGTGCAGCCCATAATGAGCCTGACAACTGAAATGAGCCTTTAAAAAAACATTAGCCTGAAAACCGAAGGCGGCCAACGAAAAAAGCAGGCTTAACGCTCACATAATACACACAGGCTTATTCAGTTGCACTGTAACGAAGTGTCGGACTTGGGGCTAGCTTCGTGTATTAGTTTAAAAGGGAAATGTTTTACAGTGGTCTGCATGTCTTTTGCTTTGTTCTCCTTTTCAGAAGAGCAAATGTGTGTTTGGCGAGAAATAATTGGGGTGAGATTTGTGCACGGTTTATATTTCACATTGTGTAAGGAGAAAAATGGGGGTCGTGATTGGGGCTGAAGTGAGTAACGTGCCTCCAGGGGAGGAAGCAGGCCAGAAGACTGAGTTCACTTTCTTTCTTTCTTTTGGGTTTATTTTTTGTTTTTTTGAGAGGTATGAAACTAAGCAGAGATCGTCACCTACCAAATACTGCGCTTCATGTGGACTGAGCAACAGTGAATGTATAACACAGAGAGCAAATGGTTCTGTTGTGTCAGTTTTCCAAAAAAAGCACAGCTGCTGTTTGTCAGAATCAAAAATCATATTCTGTAAAATAAATTTTTGCCATCATGTAACTGATCATGGGACTCAATACTGTCTTCTACACTTCATCCTGCGCTCAGTAAGGGAATAGTCACGTCTTGACGGATAGCGTAAACAGTCTTCCAACAGGTAGAAACTTGGTGAAAGAAAATGATCCTGTGGTGAAAGTCGTCTCCGTTTCTTTGCTAGCTCTCATGATACCCCGCAGGATGTACGTCACTGTCCGTTTCGGACGCGGTGAAGACGCGTTACGTGTACGGTAGTTATACTGTACTTATCCTGAAGTCATCAGATTGCTCCTGTGGACCCACATCCTTTATTCATCAGTTCTCATGCATTCCTTGTTAGCAATAATTTGCAACTCCTACAATGTGTTGATGGGTAAGCGTAATTGATCATTTCTGGACCCTCCTCCTCGAAGACCTGAATAGTGATTGGTCAGGGTCAAACTTGCAGTGTTGCCATCTCCCAACCAAGCTATGACAAGAATTTATTGCACTGTGGTAGCCTAATCTGAAAAGCTGTCCAGCATGAAAGAAAAGTCTTGTAGTTTGATTCACACATTACTGGTTACTGTTTTTACATTATAGCTGTATTGCTCTCTCTCTCTCTCTCTCTCTCTCTCTCTCTCTCTCTCTCTCGCTGTCTCTCTCTCGCTGTCTCTCTCTGAAAATGGGTTAAGACAAGCTTTCTTCAGCATTGAAGAATGCCACATTTAAATTGACTATCGCAAACCATGTCGCATGTTTCATTTAAATATTCTCTTCCCCCAAATTTTGCGATCCCCATGAGGAACTCCTATAAATACTCACTCAGTCATTCATTTGCTGAACCACTTGATCCTTGTAGGGTCGCGGGGAGGCTGGAGCCTATCCCAGCTGACACTGGGTGAAGGCCAGCTCATTGCAGGATCAACACGCGCAACCATTAATACCTGAGGACAATTTGGAACAGCCAATTAGCCTAATGTGCATGTCTTTGGACTGTGGGAGGAAACCGGCGTTCCCGGAGGAAACACGCATGCACGGGGAGAACGTGCAAGCTCCACACATAGAAACGGCTAAGCCAGGACCTTCTTGCTGTGAGGTGGACGAGCTAACCACTACACCACCGTGCCGTCCACTACAAATACAGTATGAAATGAGATCAGCTGCAAAAATAACAATATCTACACCCTCCAGTCACCAAATTTTAACTGTAAATACCAATAGTATCTAGATTCTCTAGAAAATCTGGCCCAAGGTGAGAGCGAGAGAAGTGGTCACGTGTCAGGTTCTCACATGTCTCTTTAAGACCCAATCCTGTTAGCATGAAGAGTTTGACGCAGCCCAGGTGTGACACAATCTGTTGCACTTCATCTCCTGAGTTTATCACTTTCTCTTCCTGTTTTATCCAGGCCTGGTCTTAAAGAGATTTCAGTATGGACACAAGAGAGAAAGATAGGAAGTGCCATTATTTCCTTATATCCTGTCTGTTTGGCCTGGAGCATGCATGTAGCATACACTCTCAACTTTAAAAAGGTTGAATGTTCTCCAGTGCTTTGACAAACTTCAATTCAGCTTTTCTTGCCAATATAATAAATTATTGGGAATACAACTGTCACCCAAATAAGATGGAAAACTTGCCAGACTTCCTAACTATAGCTTTCCTAACTATTATCCGTCACAAGTTGGGGAAGAAATGGCCACTCACCAGGAAAATATGTGTCGACTGCTAATTCCTAAGTAAAACTGTTGGTAGATTCTTCAACCAGATCGTAATCATCCGGTTGCCATTCAGGGATCATCATTACAGGGAAAAAGAGAAAGAAATATAGGGGCACTTACAGAGTGCAAGGTCCCTCCACCATGCAGCATGGGTAATGCAGTCAGTGGGGTTTTTATAGGCACTGGTTTTAATTAACCATTTATGAGATGCTTTTTAAGGATTTGAATGATATAGAAATAGCTGAAAGAAATAAAGATGGCTGAAGTTTGATCTTTGAAGATCACTCAAGGTCAAAGGTAATTGCCTTATTTGGAAGTACATATATGGTCCTATTAGTGTTCCATAGTAGCGGTCTACTGGCTCTTGATTTGAAGAAGTCTATCTACAAAATTTTGTGACTGTGCTCTGACCTTGACCTTTGCCCTTAACACTCCAAAATCAAATGATCTTTGAAGCTCAGGTAGGGTAGAATTCCCACCAAGTTTGGTAAAAAATCTGTACACGAATGTGGTCAGGATTTTGTTCACAAACAGACTCACTCCATTTTGGGTTGAGGTGATTAAATTTGTGTTCATAGCGGGGCTCCTGAGCGCAGGTGTGTTGCTTTAGGTAGGATGCCTGAAATTAAATGTTAAAACAAAAGATAACAAAATCTCGGACCCACACTCACCCAGAACATGGCTTATTGTGTTAAGCACAGAACCTCTCATACTACAGAAGCATGTTTCTTAGAGAGAAGGTCCCTTACATTTCAGTTATGTGATCCTGAGTTCAGCCCAGTTCCTTCTCCAGAGGAAGAGACCGAATGTTTACGTTGGGTCAAAGAACAGTGCCGGGCCCAACGGGAACGTTTCCCTTTACAACAGTATCCATTCACAAGGGTATTTAAGGGTATTTAAGGGTATTTTTTCTTTTTCATACAGGAATACACTGTTAACAGAGACTGTATTTGAATAAACCATGCGTTCGGGTCACTTGGCACTTTTGTTGCTTTTCGGAAAATAAAATGCAGTGACATTTGTGACAGTTGTTTGTACTTTTTACATGAACCTTAAGCATTCCTATGCTCGAAGGCACACCCTTGAATTACATAATATTCTTTAACAAAACACGTTTGCACTATTTTGTTGTTTATGTAGCTTTATCTGCTTTTTGACATCACATCAGGAGAAGTATCATCTTACATAGCTCAAGTTCAAACCAAAGCAAATCTTTGTTTTGCTACAGTCTCCGGTTGCTAATACACGTCTCTCCAGACTGTAGAAACGTAAAGATTTTGGCGACATGTGGTTTCAAGATTTTCTGTATTACATGACAACACAGTTCTCTCAATAGTAGTGTTGGGAGGTCAACCACTGATGGTGGTAATGTTCACCCGAGGGATATATATACAGACATATACAACGCTATTCAGTATTTCCAGTAAAATTGCCTTGCATTCCTTCCAAACCATTGTACAAGAAGAGTTCTTGTTGCTCCTTAGCTCAACTCTGTGGTACATGTCCACGAGATTTCTTTGGATGCTGCATACTTAAACACGGAGACAGTGGTTTCTTTAACTACACAAAGCTCAGGCTTTTATTTTGCACCGGGATTTTTCTTTTCTGTACATACACTCTCACTTACTCATTCATTTGCCAAACCACCTAATCCTATTAAGGTCACAAGGAGGTTGAGCCCATCTCAGCCAATACTGGGCAAAGGTGGGGTACACTCTGAGCAGCTCGCAAGACCATTGCAGGGCTAACACACAACAACTGTTCACACACACTCACAACGAGGGGCAACAGCCAGTTGGCCTTATGTGCATGTCTTTAGCAAGGAAACCAGAGTACTCTGTGGAAGCCCACGCAAGCAACTACTCCATCCACTACAACATGCTAACCACTACACCATCGTGCCACCCTATACATATACCAGCTTATAAAGCTGTATAATATGATTCTAGTGACAGTTGAGGCTCAGTTTGGTTCTTGGGAGCTCAGGGGATAGTATCCTGCTATACTTAGAAAATCGTCCACCAAATATGAATCCAATATACAGCCAGGTCCATAAGTATTTGGTCAATAAGACAATTTTTGTAATGTTGCTTCTGTACGCCACCACAATGGATTTGAAATGAAATCATGAAGATGTGATTGACGTCATGCTCATCAGCTGTAAAGGATTTGCATCCAAGTATGAACACGATGCCTATACACTACACTGCCAAGAAAAGAGTCATGCACTCTATTATTTTTTTGGACTGCCTTTCGCTTTGATTACAGCATGGATTCACTATGCCATTGTATATTTATCAATCACAACTTATATTTCCTTCCAGAGTTTTCTCAGAGTTCTTTTTTTTCACAGAGATTTTGTGTTGAGCCTGTGAGAGTCAAATAACAGTGAAAGTCTCCAGGACTCTTTTATGTGGTGCCAGTATACCGTATGGCTGCTGTCTGTCTTGACAGACAATAGCAAAGCACCAATAGTCATAAGGAGGCTCCCGACCTACACATGTGCCTCCTGTGTTCCCAACACATGATGCGCTCCATTTCGCACTTCCGGGCTTCTTGGCGAATGGCAGCTCTCCATTTAATCTGGTAACTATGTGGTGCCAATATATACAATATATTGCCAAAAGTATTCACTCACCCATCCAAATAATTAGGCGTATAAATTCAAGTACCTAGGCATGCGGACTGCTTCTACAAACATTTGTGAAAGAACGGGTCACTCTCAGGAGCTCAGTGAATTCCAACGTAGTACCATGATAGGATGCCACCTGTGCAACAAGTCCAGTCGTGAAATTTCCTCGCTACTAAATATTCCACAGTCAACTGTCAGTGGTATTATAACAAAGTGGAAGCGATTCAGAATGACAGCAACTCAGCCACGAAGTGGTAGCCACGTCAAATAACACAGCAGTGTCAGCGGATGCTTAGGCGCATAGTGCGCAGAGGTCGCCAACTTTCAGCAGAGTCAATCGCTGCAGACCTCCAAACTTTACATGGCCTTGAGATTAGTTCAAGATCAGTGCATAGAGAGCTTCATGGAATGGATTTCTATGGCCGAGCAGCTGCATACAAGCCATACATCACCAAGTGCAATGCAAAGCGTCGGATGCAGCTGCTCGGCCATAGAAATCCATTCCATGAAGCTCTCTACGCACGACCACAAGATATATCTACCGACATGGTTGTTTAAAAAGCAGAAGCTACACACTGCATCAGTTGAGGTTAAAAAAAAAATTGCCAGTTGAAACATTAATTACTGCAGTAATTATCCCATCAAATGCGTATTTACTTATTTAAAGCCAGATGACACCTTTTTTCCTGGCAAGGCAGTGTAGTTATTATAATAATTAATTGTTAGTTTCGAGATTGTGAAACTGCACTATTACATTACATTTATGCCATTTGGCAAACACATATTTTCATACAACTGAGCAGTTGAGGGTTAAAGGCCTTGCTCAAGGGCCCAACAGTGACGGCATGGTGGTACTGGGAATTGAACCCCCGCCCTTCGGATCAGTAACTCAGAGCCTTAACCACTGAGCCACCACTGGCCTAAATATGTAATATGGAAAATTAATGCAAGCTTTTTGTTAAACCCCTCAATTTGACCCCTTAAGCTTCAATCACACTGTAATGGCTTCCTTTCAAATCCATTGTGATGGTGTACAGAGGCTAAATTACAAATATTGCGTCACTGGCCAAATACTTTTTGACCTTGTTGACATGACATGTCTGTGTGTTTATGGTCCATGAACGTTCTGCTCATTTGTTTTTCATTTCGAAATGAAACAAGGGGGAAAACCCCCAAGCCTTACAATAGCAAATTCTATGGTTTGAAGGCTATTGTGTGTGAAAGTTCCAGGAGATCAGCAGTTTCTGAAAATCTCCCTCAGACTCAAAGACTCTGAGTTCCTGAAGATGTTTTCTCTATACCGATGTTTGATCGGAACGCGCCTATGTAATTGTGTGAATGAGCAGGGGTTCATTTGTTCCGGGGAAAAAAAATGTCCTTATTTATTTTCTCTTTACAGATTTACAATTTTATATATTGCATTATTAAAATGGAATTAAAAGAGGCCAAACAGGAAGGGGCATAGGCACCCTGTAGTGAATTTATATTGTCTTTTTATTTTTTATAATAATAATAATAATAACAATATTATTATTATTAATATTTAAGGATTATTTTTATTATTACACCACTTTCCCCCACAAAAAACACTCCCCTTATTTTTCTCCCCTAATTTAGTCGTATCCAATTTCCACCCTTCAAGTATTGCCTTCCCTAGCATATGACCACCACCAACCAGGGAGAAGCGCCCCAACGACACACAATGCTGCCGCGCATGCGTATCTGGGGTGGCTTAGCACACTCAGAGTTAAAGCACTATTCGCCCCTTGTACAAATGTGCTCACAGACGCGCATGATTGGCTGGTGATCACTGTGAGTGACAGGGAAGTGAGTGTATGCCATCCCTCCCACCGCGGGAACTCGGACAATTAACGCCCATGGACTTCCGGTCGCTGATGGAAAAAACACTTTTTTACCAAAAAAATCCTCTCTGTGTCACCTCTGTGACCTCATCTCCTATTCATCACCAATACCCCTCTTCATCATTCCTTTTCATCATTCATCTTCATCACTCCTCACCATCATTCATCTTCCTTTTCATCATCTTCACAGATTCCAACCCCTCCCTTTGACAACATCATCTCTTCATCATCATCATCATCATCATTCATGTTCATCACTCCTCTTCATCATCACACCTCTTTCTCTTCATCACACTTCTTCCTAAAACCTGTCTTTATCATCTCCTCTTCATCATTCATCTTCATCACTCATTTTCAACACCACTTGTACTCTTTATTTATTATTATTGTTATTATTATGATGATGATTATTATTATTATTATTATCATTATTACATACCTTCACATGGGACTCTATTACAGCCCATAGAATGCCCATACATATATATATATATATGTGTGTGTGTGTGTGTGTATACAGTGCTGTGCAAAAGTCTTGGGCACATGCAAAGGAATGTTGTAGAAAAAAAGACGCCTTTATATAAATAATGACATTAAATTAAAGATCTCTAAATAAAAATTCTATGAAGCACAGTAAACAGTAATAAATGAAACTAATTCAGTATTAGGTGTGATGACGTTTTGCTTTAAAAATATAATAGCATCAGGTAGAGTTTGTGCAGTTTTACAGGTCCAGTATCTACCAGGTATCTTCCAGAACCAGCCCCAATTCTCCTGGAAATGTTGACTCTCACACTTGATTCTTTATTTAAATGTAAATCGCAGCAGCCTTCATTATATTTTTATCTGAAAAGTGGTCTCTTATATGTAATATGCTGCTTTCTTTATTCACATACTGTACTAACATTTTTTATGTAACATTTCATTTTGTGCTGGAAAACTAATGTGTTTTCGTACAAACTCGCTTATATACAAATTAAAAAATAAAAATCTATAGCAAAGTTTATACTAGAAAAATAGGGTGCCTAAGACTTTTAGACAGTCCTGTATTTATATATATATATGAAATACACTGAAATCAGCTGAGCCAGAACCTGAACCAGTCTCAGTGCCACTTCCAGACTTAAGGAGGGGAAGAATCCCTTAAAAATCAAAAGTCAGAAAGTGTAAGCTCCAACCCCTGAAATTCGTTGGAATAGCTGAAAAAAACTCTCCTGATGAATTTTTTTTTCTCAGTTGGACAACATTTACCCCTTCCTCAACGACCTTAACATTTCACACTGAGGATCCCCGAAAGGCGATTTGTGTCTGGGAATAAACAGAGCATATAAGGATTAAAAAGAGAATGAAAATAAATATATTATTCTATGAAAAGGAAATTTGGTCAATAGTAAAGAAAATCATAAGTGACTGTACGAATACTAAACATCCGTTATATGAAGAATATCAATTGTTGGCAAGTGGGCATACTTATATTTATGTTGTAAGGAGCACCCTACTCATATATATATATATATATAGTAAAGTTTTTTCTTTCTTTCTTTTTCTTTTTTTTTTTTTTTTTTTTAAAGTTATTTCTTAATAATCTCTTTATCTTGTAGACACTGGGAGAGTCTGAACTGGCAGACGTCCTGAAGCAGATTCTTCCCCTCCTGAAGTCTGGAGGTGGCACTGGGACTGGTTCAGGTTCTGGTTCAGCTGATTTCATTGTGGATGAGCTCCTGCTGCTGTTGGTGTACGTGTACTCTCTGGCTCAGGAGACGCAAGCAAGTGGAACGCAGGACAAAGAGAGGGTGGAGAGAGAGATCATCGGGGCGCTGACACTTTTACTCACCCAGCAGACCACACTGACTCCTCTAGTGCAAGGAATTACAGGTACCAGTGTGTTGGAAATGGGCATGATGATGATGATGATGATGATGATGATACAGAATAATGTCAATGTGAAGATAAATGATGTCACTGTACACTTTCCTCTCAGTACCCCCTTTTTAATAGATATATATCCAAAGCTGTAATGCATTTCTAATTAGACTGTCTTCAGTACTTCAGTACTTAACCCTACAGACCAGGTGGGATCACATGACCATTTTAGCTTGGAAATTGCATCCTTAATAATATTTTGGAGTTTTCAAGTTGCTTAAAAAAAAAAAAAGAATTATTTTATTTGTGTGATCCTTTCACACCTTCCCAGATGTTTAATCCACATGGCTGAAATGATCATTAATAAGTAAATAAGTTTATAGACGTCCGTGTGATCTACATCATTACCCTCAATGCAGCACATTTGTTACTAGACGGCCACTTTGATGCCCTAGCTACGAAAACGCCTGATGTTCTGATCTTGTACTACAGGCAGGCTTCTTAAAGCTGTGGTTGGTAATTTTCATCTATATACACCAACTGTTATTGTGATTGAAATGGTCTTTACACCCTGACTGCAATTAATATCTGACGAGATCTGAAAAAGGTCAGAAAAAATCTGTCATCTGTGACCACTGTAATCCTGTAGACACCGACTAATCACTGCCTCGCAGTCCGCTGGGAAATATCCAATCAAATGCTTACATTTCTCTCTGCTTGTGCCATGTACAAACATTCAGTCAGAGAGGAGCTGCTGTGTAAAGGGGGCCTGTGATGAATTAGTGTTACTAGCTATTTAAAATGATCACGTATAGCCAGTGTCTGTAACCTGTCGGATTTTCCGACTTTTGTCGGATTTAAACAGAATTGTCGGATAAAGTTTTGCACTTTTCTGTCGGGTTTTTAAAAAATTACAACGGTTTGTTTATATTGACAACTTGAACAAGGTCATCGAAGTGAGCGTACTCCCTCTATAATCTCCAGTATTTCTAGTATCTCACAGTCGATAATCCGGGTCTCAATCACGTGACCGGCAGCGGGAACCTGCCCCGCATGTTAAAGTGGCGGAAACAAACCACTGCGCTGCGAGAATACAGTCTGGTTAACGTGTCTACTATGTTTTTTTTTTTTTTTTCCTAATCTAGTTCCCTCATCATGCCTAAAAGCTGATGTGTAGTGGGCTGTACGTCTAATGTAAAGAAAGACAGTCATTTAAAGTTTCGTATGTTGCCACTATGTGGGAAAAGATGCAAGTAAGTAAGTGTCTGAGCGCCATCATCCGGGGTGCACTAAAGCCCGATGGATCAGTGAATCCAGGGAAGATATGGGAATCGAAATAACCCTATAATTACGTTTTTGGGCTGCATTTTTTTCACTGGTGAGTTTATATTTTTCATAGGCCTTAATTGTGACATAGTAGACGTAATGGATACACAACTGTACTAAGTTTAATATCACTTATATACCAGACTCAAAAACAGCTTCTTCCCCGGAGCTGGGAAAGCCATCACCCCTTCACCCTCAACTCCCTCTTCCTCTACAGCCACATACTCACTCACTCACTCACCCCCCCCCCCCCCGACTCTCACATAGACATCAGTTCTCTGTAAAAGGACGTTGAGTCCTCAAACTCTATGACTGTCTTGCACTGCCGCACTTTACTTACATTTACATTCTAGTTTATATCCTCGCTGCTGCTGCTGCTATTTATTTATTTCATATCGCCTTCAGTGTACATACCACTGTCCAGTTTTCATTCACAGGTGTTTAGAGTTTATATTTCTATCTTATATTTCTATTTAAAAGTTGTGTATATATACTCAACAAAAATATATATACACAAAAGGCCTATTTCTCTCAAATATTGTATAGATTTTATATATATAGAGGGAGAGAAATAGGCCTTTTGTGTACATAGAAAAAGTTTTAGATCTTTGAGTTCAGCTCATGAAAAATGGGATCAGAAACAAAAGTGTTGCGTTTATATTTTTGTTGTGTATAATTGCTTGTGTTTATTATTGCTCTTGACGGTGTTAATTACAGATTACTGCCTTGCTTGTACCTTTTTAAAGCTGAGAGTCTCATACAAAATTTTGCTGTGTGTGAACATAATAACAATAAAGAATCTTGAATCTTACGCTGCCGTTCATAATAACACGGATGACAAGAGATTCATTAGACCTTCTTTAGAGTTTGTCAGAAACATTTTTTCAAACCCATTAAATAAACATAAATAAACATATCAGCTAACAATTGGGCCTTTACATATTTCATAAGACAATTTAAAAAAGGTTTCATGTTAATTGTCAGTAAAGATAATTTGTGTTACGGTAAGGAAACATTATTATATGGAAATATTAATCTAAATAACATTCAAGATTCCACTAGATTGCACCAGATTCCACCATTTGAAGTCAAAAACTTTAAAAAGACCCCACTTTTGCTGATGAATGAAATATAAAAACAAAATAAATTAGGATTTTTTTTTCCAGTCTTGTTACAGACACTGTATAACATCAGCGGTTCCTTCCAGCAACATCAGTCCATGCCCATTTTCAAAGTGCGCACGAGTGTTATGAATCTAGACATGCTCAGAGACATGTTGGCTTTCTGATTGGCTGTTCTAGCCTGGTAGTGACGCGAATTCGTTGGATTGGTTGGCACTGACCCCGTGCATCATAACACATAATCGGCCAGCGCTGAGCTGCACAAACAACAAGCGCAGAAATCGCAGAAAACATTTCTTTTTGTTCCTAAACCAACTTACGACAGGAAAGCCGAGTCGGCAAAACGTTAGCTGCATAAACCATTTTGGATTTACTGTCACGCTCATCTGGCAGCGTTCTCGTCATCAGAGTCACCAGAATGTAGCATCTCACTCTCTATCATAAGAGACATCAACCCCACCCAAAGTGTTGATGTCACTTCCGGGGAAAAATGACTGCTAAGCTGCTAACGCCCGGAGTTTGGCACACCGCTAGTAATCCACAGATAAAATCTCCCAGTTTTGTGCTTTTTATGGTCATTTATATTAAAATATCACTTAAACATATCACATATGCACAAATTATGCTGTAAGGATGACCAATACCGGTACACTTTAAATGTAAAAATGATCCACAGTGTTGTAAGGTGAATAATGTTATGTTTTACTAAATATGCAGTTGTAATTAACAATCATGCGCCTCAGTCAGCATCCACCGAGTCTGAGGCACATAATTGTTTTGGTATATACTACATGGGAGCAGAAGCAAAAAAAGCACACAGAAACAAGATTTTTATGGTTTATTTATTACATTTTTAATCATGACAGATACAGGTGAACTCTGAGCGCATTCACAAGCAGCTGCAAATCACGGTGTGACAGCATCTCTTTAACTCCTTTGACGTTTTATGAGTCTAGTATATACTATGCAGAAATATAAACAAAAGTGAACTAAAAGAAGATTTTTATAGTTTATTATGTTTGCTTATTTTAACAATGACAAAGGCAGGTGAGGTTAGCTTTGCACTTTTCTGGCTTAGAGTTAAGTCCATACTCTATGGAAACCACTCTTTCAATGTGTTTTAGTATATACTACCAAGAAACACAGGAAAAACAAACTAAAATTAGATTTTATTGGTTTAGGTTTCCGGTGTAAAGCATGATGACGACGCCACCTGTTCAGTGGCCATGACAAACTGTGTGTGTGTCATTTTGATTCAAGCATTATCCAATCGGGATGATCATGTTTAGTCCTGAGATAATAGACCAATCAGATTGTACCCCTCCCGTGTAGTATATACCAATATAAAGTAATGCTATTTTTTTAGCATAACATAAGAAATTGAGGACAGGAGGTTGTTGTTGTTGTTTTTTTTTCATGTGATTGGGATCAGGGACTATCCGCCAGCTCACATTTATATTTATTCATATCCAGGATGTTTAGCGACTTACTGAGTAATATAACCGAATCTTGCCTCTCGAATGCATCTACTCGTTCAGTCAGCTAATTATTGTAATACGTTTGTAAACGTGGCTCATCATCCACAAGCGAAGTGTCTGCTGTTTTTCTTCAAATCCTGTAGGCACTACACGGCAATCATCAAGCCTTGTATTAAGCTGTTATTATAGCAACTAATATAACTCCACCATACACAAGCCATCTCCAAGGATTCCTTTACAGAATTTCTCACACTCAGTTACTTTTCCCATTGGTCTGTTAAATATTTTTAACAACTGATGATTCACGTTGTTCTAAAAACAGACAGAGAGAGAGAGAAATTATATACTCTTCAGCCAGAGACCAACCCGTTTCCAACAACCCTCGTGCTAAATCTGTGGACGTCCTGACCAATATTTAATCACACTTGGCTTCTCCGAACACCACAGTCACAGCTTATGTTCATTCAAGTGGACTTCAGAAACATGTAACATGTTCGCAGTAGGACCACCTGTAATGTTACGTCGTCTCCGCTAACCAAAACTCCACTGCGTACATTCGGTCCACACGCCATCCATACACTATACACCACAACACACACAGAAAGCAGAGAAGGATCCACCCAAACACGGGAAAGATTCACTGGACTTGATCTCGGTACCACGGCTGCGCTGCCAGGGAACACATGACTTCATGCAGTACTGGAGACAGGGTGGAGCAGATGAAGGACAAAAACAAACATGTTAGAGGCAAGTAGAATAGAAGCAAATACAGCCGAAGTTGTAGTGTTTTAAGCTGACCTCACGCAGGGCGGTTCTGAAGACGGTTCAGTGCGGTTCCAAAGCGCGTTGGGCTGCAGTGACATTGTCTTGACATGGTGATGGTGTTCGCTGTCGACCGGTTCTGACCGCCATAAACTGTGAGACTTTCACAACTTTTTTGAACCACGTTCAATACAACCTCATTCCAACCTCTTCACACCGTGTTTTCACCTACTGCTCTCAAATGTTTTGCCACACCGCTGTCATTTTCAACCATGCTGCAATGCCGCCAAACCCTTTACCACAGGAGGCTGTTTTTTCACACCGCCGTCATATTTTGGCAGTGCAGAGCCCCCTTATGAGGCCTGCTTTAAGATCAGGAGGTGGTTGTGAAAGGGTTAATCTGGATGTATGGTGGATATTTCTGGCGTCTGTCTCACTGCGTCCTGCTTTCTGAGTGACAGAAACACTTCCTCAGCACACTTCATCACTGTCAGTGACACGCACTTACACACACACACACACACACACACACACACACACACACACAGTGCAACACTTAAGCATCTGCTGTTTTATTATTCTTTATTCCCTGCCTCCTTTTTCATCAGGTGAGGGTTGATTCGAACCACCTGATGCTGTTTTTTTTGTGTGTGACCGCGAGATTGAAATCTAAATTCTTCCCACAATGCAGCCAGTGGTTGTGTGTGTGTGTGTGTGTGTGTGTGTGTGTGTGTGTGTGTGTGTGTGTGTGTGTGTGTGTGTGTGTGTGT
>JBCNYH010000002.1:2843798-2857983 GCA_039654325.1 Tandanus tandanus | reverse complement strand
TGCTGGCCAGGTTTTAACCTGTTTCAGAACCGGTTTAGAGCGTCTGACGAGTGGTCTGTATGCTGGAATCAACATCATAGAGATGTGGTCTGAGTAGCCGAGATGGGGCGGGGCTCCGCACGGTACGCGCCGGGAATGTTTGTGTAAACAAGATCCAGCGTGTTCGCTCCTCTCGTAGCAAAGCATTGTTTTGAGATTTGCATGATTGAAATCCCCGGCGATGATAAACAGTCCGTCGGGGTGAGCATTCTGCAAGTTCACTGATAGCTCCGTAGATCTCACAGCTAGCCTAGTGTGCATGTTTTTGGACTGTGGGGGGAAATCAGGGTATTGGGAGGAAACCCACGCAAGCATAGGGAGAACATGCAAACTACACACAAATTCCCCGAGACTGGGAATTGAACCCAGGACCTTTTTGCTTTGGTTGTTGGGCAAACGTGCTAAACACCATGCTGCCAAAAGCCTAAATATTTTCTTCTGATTTTTGTGGTTAATGTTCAGATTAGCTGCATCAGTTATTAAACCAATGGATAGTACTCACAATATTAAGATTTGTGTGTGTGTGTGTGTGTGTGTGTGTAGGGGTCTGTAGTCCTGAGGAACTGACGACAGAGTGCGCACACGCAGCACTGGAGCGCGTGTTCAAGACACTGAGCAGCCTGGGGCGAGCCCGAGACCACCTGAAGCAGCTGCGGTCGGTTTACAGTTCTGGCGATGGTTCTCACCAGGTTAGTATATGGCGATAAATCAGCTTACTGGAAGATAAGTGACCTGGGCCTTTATAACTCATGTATTGTGAATAAAACAATCGCTTCATCACTTCTACCGAAATACTCAAACATGTGATGATCACAGCACACCTTCAATCACTCACTCACTCACTCGCCAAACTGCTTAATCCTATTAGGGTCACAGGGAGGCTGGATCCTATCTTAGCCATCTCTATGCGAGACCAGACCATCACAGGGTCAACACACACAACCATTCACACTGACTTCCACATCTAGGAACAATTTGGAACAGCCAGTTAGCTTAATGTGCATGTCTGTGGGAGGAAACCAGAGTACCCGGAGGAAACCCATGCAAGCATGGGAAGAACATGCCCAGGACTCGAACCTAGGACCTTCTTGCTGTGAGGTGGACATGCTGACCACTACACCATGGTGCCACCCACAGCACATCCTGACATGTTTTATACCTCTTATACTGAATATACACAGCAAGGTTATCATATGCATTACACAGTGAGCTTCAAACTCTTCCAATAAGTTATGAGCGAGCATGTACAGAACCTAGAAAGTTATGGAGTCTTTAGCAGCGTACGGTATTAGTATATACTAGATGGGAATGGAACAGTCTGATTGGCTTGCTGTCTCTCTTTCTCTCTCACACTCACACATGCATGCACACGCAGACTCGCAGTTACTTCAGGACATATTGGAGCTTGGCAGCCTCAGTGTTTGTGTGCGTGACTCAGAGCCGATAAGCGTGCTGTGTGTTGAGGAACTGTACCTACCTGGCTTCTTGTTCCTGAGAGAGAGAGAGAGAGAGAGAGAGAGAGAGAGAGAAAGAGAGGAAATAGAACTCAAGCAAGAAAGTGAGAGAAGTCGAAGCTACATAAATCTGACACTCTGTACCTGTGAAATGAGTTACAAGGATCTACTGATAAAAGAGTCAACAAAATAGAACCCAAGAGAAAGAGAGAGAGAGAGAGAGAGGACACACTGAGACTCTCGTTCTGAGGGCATTGAAATAACAAACAGCAGGAAGAACACCTTCTCGTTTAATTTGGTGAACAGCTTAACTGATGTGATTTTTACAGGAAGCTTTCCCAATCTGTTTATCGAACCGAGCAAGGAAGAAAAATGGGAAATTGGCAGCAGAAAAGGGGGAAAAAAACATGTTGACATTGGAAAACCATTTGTGTGTTTTTTGTTTTTTTTTTGGACCGAAAAAAGAACAAAAGTGCTGTTAAGGAATGCGAGTGCTATTAGTGGCCTTTCTTTGTTCTTGGTGTGTGTATGTGTGTGTTTGCGTGAGAGGGAAAGGGTCTGGCCTGCGTTCATGACGTCACCGTCTGCACCAGTGTTTTTCTTTTCCTTTTTAACATCCACAGGTCGCATGCTACGTTGCACTGAGGAAATCGACACTGCACTGATTTTAAAGACCTGGCTTCCCTCGTGCCAAAGTTTACAGTGTTGGCATATATATATATATATACTTCTATACTTCTTGTTGTAAATTCTAGTATTTGTTCCATGAAATTGTGTTAATTTATTCCCAACAGTCTATTCTCCTCACTTCATAGCGTGTCTCTTGGCTGCACTGCTTCCAGTACGTGTATGTGGATGTTAGATTTTTTTGTCCAATCACATTTCACCCTCTATGTGCTGCCATGTCAATCTAACCAGTACAGACTTAGCCAGTAGTGCTGGCCGATGTCACTTAAACTATATTAGTGATGGGGCTGTTTCTTTAACCAGTCAGATTTCAGATTCGCCTGACAGGGCCAGCTAGCTGGTGCACAATAACATCAGCATTTTTCCGTCCTCTGATTGGTTGGTCAGAGCAAAACTGTTCGACAAGCCAAGTTCAGATTTTGTCTATAAATAATCAGTCAGCATCTCTGGTGAGTATGATGTATGTTATTTAAATGTTTTATGTTTTTGTCATGTTATTAGATAACAATTGGTTCTGAACCCTTTATCACCGAGCCGTTACATTTAGGCTTGTTACATTTGGCCGAGCAAATTTCGCCGGTGGAAGTTATGTAATGTTAAAGGGTTAACTGGGTTTCTTGCTTTAGTAATAATGGTTTTCAACCTCAATACGTGAAATGCCTCCCTCTCTGTAATGCCAGGCCTTGTTATATTGCGTTTTTGTATATTACTGATGGTTTCTATAATTGCGACGTTATAGTGGTGGTATTAAGAGGTGGATTAAGTCTGTTAAGTCCCCACTGAAGGCCCAGGTACCAATTGCATGTATTTATTTTTTTTTTTTTATTTTTTTTTTTTCATGAGACCTATTTGAATTTATTTTTTTGAACTAGCATGAACTATGATCATACTTGCATTGCTCATTTTGTGTAAGTTATGCACACTGCCCTGCCAAACAAGAAGTCGCCACCTAGATTTCAATGAACAAAAGAGTGTTTGATTGGATAAATGCTGCACTGATCAGTATGTTTAGGAATGTTATGGATCCTTTAAGCCTGTATCTCCCAGAGCAGCGAATGCTGATGAACGTATCGAATTTTGGATTCGAAAACCTTTTTTTTTGACAAATGTTGATGAAAATCAGGGCTCACCTCTGTCATTTTGCAACATTTAGCAATGTTTGTTAGCCACATTTGCATGAATGTTTGTGGAAGTGTTTGTCAGACTCTCCCATCATCAAAACAAGATCTCGGTGGAAAAACGAATGCAATTCTGGGCTGAAACAAATGTTGTGCAGAGGTACAATGCAGAGGTGCATGCTGGAGGTATAGTTCGCCAGACCACTGCAGGACCAGCACACACACACACACACACACACACACACACACACACACACATACACACACACACACAAGCATTCACACTAAACCTAATATGCATTCCTGTGATGAAACCCCCACAAGCAAAAAAAAAAAAACTGCACACACAATGCCCAAGCTCAGGACTCAACCCCAGGACCTTCTTGCTGTGAGGTGAACATGTAACACCCAGTGTTATGGTTATGAACATAATATATTCAGTATGTACTAATGCTGGTTCAGTTTGCCTGCACCCCCTCTGGTGCATTCTATGAGTATGTGATCAACTACTAGGTCCAAAACGCAGACACAATCTTAGTTGCAACACGGAACATGAACTTGTTACACAGATAAATAAACTAACAAGACAGGTGATACAAATGAACTCGGAAATCGGCTAAAACATTCCTGCTTTTGTTTCAGGCTGAATTCACAAAGCGCAGTTGAAATTTGGTTTTTTTTTTTCCTCTGGGGTGAAGTTGACTCAGCCCTTAAAGGAGCCACATTACTCTTATAACACCAGCCTCAGACACCTATCAATAGAGACGTCTATCAGGGGAGCCACTCTTAGGCAGTGCCTAAATCGATATATTAAAGAGAATTTGGGAAATATTATAATTCACCAGATTTTTATTATATTTTCTGCATAGGCTCAAGCCTGAGAAAATCTCGACTGAGCTAAATTTAAGTTCAAAGACACTAGCTTTAAATCTGACAACGTGGTCCAGGTATAAAGACTTCATTTCTATGCAATGGCAGTGAATAGCAGCACGCCATCCATTTATTTATACAGTCAATGGGTTAATCTGTGAAAATGGTAAAAATGGGGGCATGTCAGGTATGGTATTTTATGTTCCCTTTATATAAAGGTTTTGAACACAGATAGCTCGTCACCTTAAAATGGATTTCTGATTTGGAAAACCTGAAAATATCTTTATTTTTCCTCTTTTTAAGGAACGAGGCCTGGATACTGAACAGGTATATTTAGAGCCTCAGAATTTAGGAACATGGCATGATTTCAGCTCAACACACAGAGAAATAGGATTGTTCTTTTCAAAATGAATGCCACCCCAAAATACCTCACCTTAACTGTCACAACTGTATCTTCTTGAGACCACACTGTCCTTATATGAGGACCAGTTACATCGTTGTGTATTGTTGTATATTGTTACATGTGTATATTGTTGTAAGATCCTTATATGAGGGCCACTGGGTATAACATTTTTGCCAAACTTCTTCCTCTTTGGTAACATTGATCAAGTTCAGTATTAGAAGCAGTGCAGAGAAGTGTTAAGACACACATCATTAGAGTTTTGGTCTTAGGAGGATATATCCAACGCCAACCTTTCTGAACCATAAACTATTTCCAATCTGAACCCAATAATTGGGGGCAGCTGTGGCCTTATGGTTAAAAAGAAGCGGGTTTGGGACCAAAAGGTCACTGGTTCGATTCTCGAACCAGCAAGAAAAATGTGTGGCGGCGGGGGGAGTGAGCTGCACCTTCCCTTCCTCCACATTCATGGCTGAAGCGCCCTTGAGCAAGGCACCTAACCCCCAACTGCTCTCCGGGCGCCCCAATGTGTGTGGCAGCCCACTGCTCCGAGTGTGCATGTGCTCACTGTTTATGTGTGTGTGAGTGTGGTGTGTGCTCACTTTGGATGGGTTAAATGCAGAAGCCAAATTTCCCTTGTGTAATTAATACAGTATATCAAAATCCAAAAAATATATAAAATAAATTTTTTCAAAGTGTTAAACTAAAACGGCTCTTTGAAGAAGTGAGGACCAGCCAAAATGTCCTTTCTTCTCAAAAACGTCCTCGCTCTGTTGGTTAAAAACATATTCCAGTCCTCACTATGTAGCAAGTACAAACACACACACACACACACACACACACACACACACACACACACACACACACATCTGTTCAGGAACCATTTCCCCTGAACCACTACAGCATAATAATTTCCACAACAGAATTTCTTGGCATCCTGATTTGTGGAAAAATCAAATAAAATCAAAAATCAAATAAAAAAGGTTTTCAATAAAGTTACATTAAAACTTGGCATCATTAAGAAAATCTCTGGTCTAGTTCATCTGAAATGACTTCTAATGTTTATAACGTTAGGTTATTATGTTTGTAGTTTATGGCCGTTGATTGCTTTTCCGTGTGGAAATTAATTTACCATATGAGCCCTACAAAAGATGCCTGTCACTTTGTGGGAATAATCCACTGTTTAGCCTCTCATGATATGATATTGCGTAGGCACATCATTTTTTAAATTAGATGTTCAGTTTGGATGCAGTACCTTAACTTATACTAAACACAACACTAAAACACTTTAAGAGAGATCTCGTTTTCTCTGAAATCAATGTTATTCACTTCACCTGTCAGTGCTCTTAATGTTTTAATGTTGAGGCAGGTCGGTGTATGCTGTAATAGTATTAGTGCATGTGGATGTTCATTACTCAGGTAGTCACGTGTTTTAATCTGTATAGAGTATATATGTGTATATAGAGTATATATACCCTGTGTATATTATAACATATAACCGAATATATATTAATTATTAGGTTCCATAACGGTGGCGTAGTGGTTAGGGTGCTGGGCTCATGATCAGGAGATCATGGGTTCGAATCCCAGTTAGACCCCCACCGTGCTAAGACCCCTGGGCAAGGTCTTAACCACAAGTGTGCCTCTGTTCACCCAGCAGTATAAATGGGTACCAGTAAAAATACTGGAAAGGTAACTAGCGTCCCATCCAGGAGGAGTTGAACTCCTAGTTGCTTCACGCTCCAGAAACAGGGGATGAGCACCGGCCGGGTAGCCACTAGCCTCGGGTAAAAAGCCCAACAGACTTACCTCCATGTATGTTATTTCCACATCCATGTTTGTTGCCTGTGTGCAAGTCAAATAACAGATTACACAAAATAATAATTACATTTATTTATTTTCTAATCCGCTTAATCCTACTAGGGTCACGGGGAAGCTGGAGCCTATTTCAGCCGACTCTGAGCGAAGGCGGGGTACATCACAGGGCTACATACACAACCATTCACACTCACAGCCAGGGATAATTTGAAACAGCCAATTAACCTAATATGCATGTCATTGGACTGTGGGAGGAAACTGGAATATCTGGAGGAAACCCATGCAAGCTCTACACAGAAGCACCCTTACCGAGCCCAGGACTTGAACTCAGGACCCTCTCAATATGAGGCAGACATGCTAATCACGATGCCAGCCTGCCACCCTGATTGTACTACATTCTAGTGCAAATGCTATTCATATCAAAGCAACTAATCGAACAATCGTCAGGTGCATGCAAAAATGGCGACACTACTTGTTCAAGTACCTTTACTGTGTGAGGAAACCGGAATA
This sequence comes from Tandanus tandanus, assembly GCA_039654325.1. Lineage (NCBI taxonomy): Eukaryota > Metazoa > Chordata > Actinopteri > Siluriformes > Plotosidae > Tandanus > Tandanus tandanus. Next base: position 2,851,087 of record JBCNYH010000002.1, on the reverse strand, counting down.
CCTGGAGGAAACCCACACAAGAACAAGGAGAACATGCAAAGTCCACACAGAAACGCCCTTGTCGAGCCCCGGACTTGAACCCAGGACCTTGTTGCTTTGAGGCAGACATGCTAACTACTGCGCCACTGTGCCTCTCTAAAAATACATTTGAGCATAAATAGGGTGATGATATGGCAAAAACAGTTGAAACTTAGACCCGTGAACATGCTGCTCTCCCACGGAGTAAGGAGGACCTTTAATGAGGGGGGAAAAACTAAACGAAAATTGCTACTGTTTTGCTCGTTTGGTTAAAAAAGGAAGTGCTAACCACTGCGCCACCGTGCCACTCTGTTTATTTATTTATTTATTAGATTATGGAAGCTGTGTTAACTGTGATATTTGTGATGAGTTTCTTTGGATTCTGCTGTATGTACTGTGATGAGAACACATACTGAGAGAAAGGCTGGGGTTTAGTTTTATTACTATTATTAATATTATTATTATTGTTGTTGTTATTATTATTATTATTATTATTATCATCATCATTGTTATTATAATTGTTGTTGTTATTATTATTATTATTATTGTCATCATTGTTATTATAATTGTTGTTATCATTATAATTGTTCTCATCGTCATTGTAATTATCATTGTTGTTGTTATTATTATTATTATTATTATTATTATTATTATTACGAACTGTAGTGTAGGAGTGCACCTGGAAAGGCATGTTGTTACTATTTCATTCTTGATCTGCATTGCGTTATTAATGGAGATTGTAGGTGTTAGTGTATTGCTGCATTTCATGACTAATGGATGACCCTCTGCGATCTTATCCAGTGTGTTGGTTTTCCACTGATGGTGCTTTTGTTTTTTTAATTGTTATTATTATTATTTTTATTTTATTTGTTATCGCTCTGTGCTAAATTGAGTGTGTGGGTGTTACACCATGTGTTAAATGGTGGTGATGCGTTTGTGTTTATGTCTGACGCAGGATGAAGAGAGCAGGTTTAATAGCTATTAATCATTGGAGTATTGATCAGATGCCTTTTCTGAATTGATGTAATAGGGTTCCTGTAAATACCTGACCTTACAGTGTTTGGGTGTACAGGGGGAGAGATCATGTAATGAGATAAATGGTTGGTTTTATCATTGTTATGATTGTTAGTGCATGTCGTCAGTGATTCCAGTAAGCTGGCTGGGTGTGTGTGGGTGCAGGTGTGTGTGTGGGTGGAGGGTGGGGTGGGGTATGTGTGTCTGACTCACAGGTTCAGGTAGTGCTGAAGCTTTTTATTGAGGATCAACAGGGCAGGGTGTTTTTAGTTTTGCTTGATCCTCTGTCAGGTGAAGAGATATCAAAGTTGAAGAATGTCCAGGTTCAGTTCATGAATAAAGGACCTTGCCGGAACACTCAACACATCGATCTTTTGCCATTTCAGTTCGAAATATTCTGCATTGGTAATAACACATGGAGTTGATTGACGTGCAGTAAACTCCTTATAGTCAAGGCAATGGGTGTAAGAATCGCTCGCAAGGTGATAAAAGCATGAAACTAGGCACAAGTGTTCATAAGGCACTACTTAACAATTTCAGGGGTGGAGCCACTCAGAATTCAGTGTTGCATAGCAACGGTTGCTAGGCAAAGCATCTTCCTTAGCAACCAGCATCAAAGATGCAGTTTGTGAACAGTTGTGAGGTATTATGATGTCAGTATCTTGACTCCTTGTCCTAAAATCACTGTAAAAATGCTTCAAGAGGTTATATACTGGCAATATGTGTGATACTGACCCATTTGATGTCAAAAAATAAAAAAATCATGATATTTCACCAAGACAAGAGCCACACATGAACACCATGTTAGTACAGGTGCTGTGTTGAAAAGTGCCAGAATTGCCGGGTAGGTGATAAAAGCAGGAAACTTGGCATAATGATTCTTGACCATATAATGAACAAGGGTGTTCAAGGGGCGGAAGCATTGAATATGACATAGTAACTGTTGCCAGGTAACATGCTTACCCTAGCAACCAGGAAATTTAGCTTGTATTATTAATTATTATGCATTCAAAGTGGATGGCATCATGCTGCAAAACATTAAAAATTAACTGTAGACATACTCTGAATATAGGTGGGGTCAGTGTAAGAATGATATGGTTGCTAAACAACAGATATACCAAACCTTCCTTCTCTTTATTTTAATGCAAAAAAAATGTGTTTCTCCTACACCGTTCAAGTTATCAGAATAGCAATCTTTTACTTTAATCATTTGGCAAACATTCTATGTATATTGTCTTATTTCCAAAGTTAAAAATAACAAACTTTTCATATTTGCATAATACTTATTTATCTAAACTCATTTGATTTGCATCATCATCTCAAAATGAGCCATGAGATTCATTTATTCACTTAACTCTTTTCTTATCTATTATGCTGAACGAATATCCAACAGAATGGAAGTATCCTGTGTCCTAAGGCAATTGCCCAACAACATACAATTTTAGGAAATTAGATGCACTTAACTCAGCTATTCTTAACAGTAAAACCAATACATTTCACCTAACTACCAAAGACAAAGCAACTGTACGGTTCTGTCTTTAAAGCAGTGAAAGTGAAGAATGTCACTACCAATGCCTTAGGCATTGTCACAGCTCTGCATGTGCAGTAGGCAGGGCGTTTTAGATGTGCACTAACACATTGCAGTCTCTACATCGGCTCTGACAAGAACACTTCAGCAGCTCTGAACAGGTTGCACTGGCTTCTGAAAGAGGCTTACACTATTCTGGGCAAGTCCATCCCCACTCTGCAGGAGAGGCCAAATGCCGATATGGCACTGCGGTGCGGCCCCAATAATGTCCACCTTGCAATACTGCCCTCTTGATATGTTGCTATAGGGCAGCCTTGGTTGGAGGAAGACCTGACATCTGATGTCCTTCGTGAATGAACAAATTCTTTTTCACTTCACTGATAGAAGAACACATTGCTGTCCTGTCATAAAGGAGGATGGGGAAGTAGTCCAGAGAAGCTTCTGTCTCTTCAGCTATTTGCTCAGGTGCATTGTGCAGCTCATAGAAGGTTGCGGTGAATTCCTCATGTGTCTCCCAGATGTTCCATGCAGTCTTCTTTCCAACCTGGACAAAATGGGACACAGTATCACAACCTGTGTAAGCGTGAAACATACGAAGTGCCAAGTATCTTGGTGGACCGAGTGAAGCACATATCTCGTGAGCTGGAATGTACCTAAAGTCCTTTCCACAACCAAATGCAATCCAGAGTTCTATCTGTTTTGTCTGAGCCAGCTGCTGCACAACTGGCACTGCCAATACTACCACATCAGTATCTACATTCCGAACAAGGATTTTGTGGAAGCCCTGCCTAACAGCATCGCCAACATGCACCAAAATCCTGGAATCTGCTTCCTCATGGTTGCAGGGAGCAATGTGGCTTGTGTCTCGTGGAGGTGAACATAGTACATTGGCACCATCAGCAACAGTGAGAGGCTGGTCTGCTGATGTCTTTTCTATTAGTTCATCGTTGAGGAATTTGAGCAAGTCAGTCTTGTTGTTCAATCGAAAGAATTGCTGCCAGTTCTTTGGTGTGGGGCTAGACACCCCAACTCGTCTCGCAGTGCTAGGCATATACACATAAAATAAAGACAGTACTGTGATATACTAGCATTGGTAAGCCATTGTTTACTTTAAATGAGACATGATGTCTTCGAAAAGAAGTAAAGCAATGATTTTAAATTGTATTTTTCACATAATCGCAATGATTTAGGTGGCCAGAATGAAATCAAATGGGTCAGTATCACACATATTGCTATTATTTAACCTCTTGAACCATTTTTACAGTGATTTTAGGACAAGGAGTCAAGATACAGACATCATAATACCTCACAATTGTTTACAACCTGCATCGTTGATGCTGGTTGCTAAGGAAAATGCTTTGCCTAGCAACCGTTGCCATGCAACACTGAATTCTGAGTGGCTCCACCCCTGAAATTGTTAACTAGGTCCTTATGAACACTTGTGCCTAGTTTCATGCTTTTATCAATGCGAGCGATTCTGGCACTATTTAACACCCAGCACCTACACTGTCATATTTTCATCTGATTCATCTTAAATACACAGGAAATAGCTTACGGCTGCAGATTTCCAGAGGTCCCGCAGAAGCTCTTTCAAGATCGATTGTTTCGGTTTAAATACAGCACTGAACGTTTTTGCCGGTGTATTTTATTTCAGTGTTGAATGTTGAACGATGTTGAACCCTCTTTCTGTCTCATTTGCTGAACCATTTAATCCTATTAGGGTCGCAGGGAGGCTGGAGCCTATTTCAGCCAACAATGGGCGAAGGCGGAGTACACCCTGAACAGCTCGCCAGACCATCGTAGGGCCTACACACATACAACCATTCACACTCACCCACACCTAGGGGTAATTTGGAACAGTTAAATAGCTTAATGTGCACGTGGGAGGAAACCGGAGTACACGGAGGAAACCCACACAAGCATGAGGAAAACATGTAAACTCCACACAGAAATGCCCTCACTGAGCCCGGCACTCGAACCCAGGACTTTCCTACTGTAAGGCAGATGTGCTAACCACTCCACCATCCTGCCACCCGATGTTGAACATATGTAGGTTCAAAAAGATATAATGGCAGCTCCATGACTGGTCCACCTGCAAACCGCTTCCAAACACCTCAACACACATCGCACGTGTGTGGTGCCACATGTAACACCACCAATCTACCACCTACTATATTTGGTAAAGGACTCTCTCTGGTAGGGAAACACTTATTTAGTTAATGAAGCATGTGGACGTGTTAAGCAAGCCTCACACAAGGGCAGTTCGAAACAAGGGCGGTTCCTAACCTCACATGGGGTCGGGTTTAAAGGTGGTTCATCGCAGTTGTTTGAGGACGGCAAACAATTGTGAGCAGCAGTGTGAGTAGGTTGTAATGAGGTTGTATTGAACACTGTTCAGAAAGGCTGTGAAATGTTAAAACAAAGCAGCTTTTTTGACACAGCAACAATTTTGAGAACTTTCAAATATTTTGAAAATCGACGGTGAACATCTTCACTGATGATCTGAACTGCGACCACACTTTGGAACCGCACTGAACCGCCATCAAACCCCCCCCCAACCCCCACACCCCCGTGTGAGGCCAGCTTTAAGGCACCCGAGTCGATAGAATCTTTAGAATTTCAAGACAGGTCAGATTTTCCTCATGTGTTTTGAAGTGTGTGTTTGGACGAAGCTCAGATGGATTTGATCTAAAATGGATCATTAGGTTTTGCACAAACCCCGGGAGATCATTTCAGCTCGAGTGCACCCTGTCATTAAAGTGAAAAAGAGCGACAGGGCAAATACTAAGAAACACTGAAGTTCATGTAAATTAGGTACAGAAGGACCAATCACGATATATGATCAGATTTTCTCTCAGCGTCTCTACTTGGTGTCCTCAAGACACTGACACACACACACACACACACACACACACACACACACACACGTAACAGAATGTATTTTCCCATCCTGCCTGATTATCTGAAGGTCAGTACTGAGCCGCGCCGGTGCTATTTTTTGCCTGTGCTATTCCTCTGAGTTAAAGAGAATCTACTTGTTCACGTTCCTCCGTCTTACGCTCAGTACGTGAGTCATCACATTCTTATTCTCATCTCTTTAAACAGCAACACCACTGCCACAGTTAGTGCCTCAAACAGGTACAAAGGGCAGGAAGTAGACCTGTAGTCAGAAGTAGACCAAGTTTTAAGCTTCGTTCAGTTCCTTTCACAAACAGTCCACAAGGGCTTTTTTTGTCGTACAAATTTATCGGTGCTATGACAGAAGGGACTGGCGCAGGTCTGTGTGAGGAGGATTCAAAAGCTGCGTAGTAGCAACAAGCAACAAATTATATTTCTGTGATACTTGGACGTACTCATTGTTGTAAAATGTTCTTATGTATATATTGTTGGTCTTTGTGTCTTTATGAAGTGATCCTCGGTCTGCTTCATGATTTGGTTTGGTTTAGGTTGGGTTGGTTTGATTCGGTTTGGGTTGGTTTGATTTGATTTGGGTTGGAGGGATTTGGGTTGGGTTTGTTTGGGTGGCTTGATTTGGCCTAGTTTGGGTTGGGTTGGAGGGATTTTGGTTAGGTTGGGCTTGATTTGGGTTGGATTGGGTTGGTTTGGGCTGGATTGGGTTGGTTTGGACTGGGTTTGTTAGATTTGAGCTGGATTGATTCGGTTTAGTTTGGGATGGTATGGGCTCAGTTTGTTTGGGTTGGGTTTGTTTGATTAGGGTTGATTTGGTTTGGTTTGGGTTGATTTAATTTGGATTGGGTTGGTTTGGTTTGCGGCACTGTTACATAGTGTTTTTTAGTATTTGATCAAATTCTCATAGAATGTACTAGAAGGGGTGCAGGCAAACTAACCCAGCATTAGTACATACTGAATATGTTCGAAAAGGAGTTCATAATTTCATAACGCTAACACTGGGAGTAACACGTCCACCTCACAAAAAGAAGGTCCTGGGTTCGAGTCCCAAGATCGACATGGCTGTTTCTGTGTGGAGTGGTGTTCTCCCCACAGTCCACAAACATGCACATTAGGCTAACTGGCTGTTCCAAATTGCCCCTAGGTGTGGGTGTGAGTTTGAATAGTTATGTATGTATTTCCCTTCAATGGATTAGCAAGCTGCTCAGGGTGTATTCCACCTTCACTCAGAGTCGGCTGAGATAGATAATTCTTAGATGATTCTTGTCTACTGTTTTCATATACATTCGAAATAAACATTATTCATTCATTCATTCATTCATTCATCCAGCATCCCTGCGACCCAAGTCGCAGTTTGGCTAATGAATAAATAAATGAATAATTTAGTCTGGGTTGGTTTGGGTGGGTTGGTTTGATTTAGGTTGGGTGGGTTGGTTTGATTTAGGTTGGGTTGGGTGTGTTATGTTGGGTTGGGTGGGTTGGTTTGGTTTGATTTAGGTTGGTTTGGGTGGGTTGATTTGGTTTGATTTAGGTTGGGTGGGTTGTTTTGGTTCGATTTATTTTGGGTGGGTTGGTTTGGTTTGATATAGGTTGGGTTGAGTGGTTTGGTTTGATTTAGATTGGGTTGGGTGGGTTGGTTTGATTTAGATTGGGTTGGGTGGGTTGGTTTGATTTAGGTTGGGTGGGTTGGTTTGGTTTTTGATTTAGGTTGAGTTGGGTGGGTTGGTTTGGATTTATTTAGGTTGGGTTGGGTGGGTTGGTTTGATTTAGGTTGGGTGGGTTGGTTTGGTTTTTGATTTAGGTTGAGTTGGGTGGGTTG
>JBCNYH010000002.1:2681625-2694087 GCA_039654325.1 Tandanus tandanus | reverse complement strand
CTATGTAAAGCTGCTTTGTGACAATGTCAATTGTAAAAAGCGCTATACAAATAAAACTGAATTGAATTGAATTGAGGCCCCTTTCTTCCCCATCTAACAACCAAATTCCACCACAACGTATAGGATAGTATTTGGGTGGTGGACTGTTCTAAACATGGCAGCATTGTTGACTGTTTGCAATCACTGTATGCTCATAATGAGACTAAGGAGATCATAATGACATGTGATATAAGAGGTGAGGGGAAAGTTCAAAAGAAATTAGACGTAAATTTAAGTAGGTCATTGACTGTAGAATTAAATAAACAGAGAATCATATCAGAAAAGTGAAAACAACACAGGTCTAGCATCCGTTCTGGCAGGTTCATTCAATCATTCATTCATTCATTCATTTTCCAAATCACGTAATCCTATTAGGGTCACAGCGAGGCTGAAGCCTATCTCAGCCAGCTTTTGGCAAAGACAGGGTACACCCTGAACATCTCACCAGTCTATTACAGGGCCAGCATACAGACAACCATTCACACTCACACTTATATGCAATTTGGAGCAGCCAATATGCCTAATGTGCATGTCTTTGGACTGTAGGAGGAAACCGGAGTTCCCAGAGGAAACTCAAGCAAGCACAGGGAGAACATGCAAACTCTACACAGAAACACTTTTGCCAAACCCACTACCTTTTTGCTATGAGGCAGACATGCTAACCACTATGCAACCATGCTACCCCTCTACTGGCCGGGTGCAGGTCAAGTTTTAGCTCCGCTTATCACCATAGGTTTTAACCAAACGGCGTCCTCAGATTGGTGGAAGGCATGTAACTTACTCAGCTTTCAGGTGCAGTATCTCATCCTCTGTGGCAAGAAGAGTGTTCGCTGATCTGTTTTTTGTGGAGTCAAGTTCAATCTTAGCATCAGCAAGTCTGAGGACACATCGAATCCAAGTTTATGGTAGATATGCTTATAACGTAACTGAAAAATAACCTAAGCATCAATTCATTCATTCATTTGTCAAACCACTTAATCCGGGTATAGACGCAGGGAGGCTGGAGCTGTCTCTCTCTAGGTGGTACACCCGAACAGCTCGCCAGTCCATTTCAGAACCAACAAACACACAACAAATCACACACACTTACACCTGGGGGCAATTTGGAACTGCCAATTAGCCTAATGTGCATGTCATTTTTCCTGTTCCTCCCTCGCCAGCCACAAGGCTTGAACCCAGGATCTAAGTGGAAGTATGTTTGGCGATGCTTGGTCTGCTGGCTAAGTGGAACAGTTACTGACTGTTGTTTAAGAGAGTCCAGTTCTATGTGTGTCGAGCAGAGCTGGCCCTCAATCTTCTGCATATCACTCTCATGGGTCAACGAAAGCTCTCGGATCCTTCTCTCCTTTTCCACACTGTCCTAGTTGACACACACATACACATAAAAAACTGAATATTACACCCAGGCAGTATTTTTGATGCGATGGTGCAAGTTTCTGTATCATCTACAAAAATACATGCAATATTTAAAAAAGACAAATTAGGAAGTTACCTGAATAAGACTGAGACTGGTGTCTGATGAGACAGAGGCACTTGCCAAGGTGAAGCATGTACCAAGCCATGGCAGCAAGCGAGATTTAAGTGTGTCCACTCCAGCATAGTGGCCACCTCGGGCAGAAAGCAAGAAAAGAGAGAGAGAGAGAGAGATGTTCCTGCAGTTAATTGCAATAATCAAACAAATGATAGATAATGATAATAGACACAGAAATGCAAAGGGCTTGTTGTGTGATGAAGCTTGTGTTTAGAGAAGAAGGTTAAATACATATTTAGAAAACGTATATATAGAGTACATATAACTGAGTTAAAAAAGAGATCATCAGACAAAGTCTAGAACATCCCACAAACTGAGCAGGGGATTTTTACCTTCTTGTGCCGTAAGGTTGAGTATAGTGAACAGCTGCCCCTGGATATTTGAGGTAAGTTCCACTAGTTCACAGCACCGGCTCAGGTTCTGGTCACATGAGATCACCTGTGGGAACATCTCATTATGATCCACTGCTGATCACATCTAATCCAGTACATTCATTCATTCATTTGCCGAACCGTTTTATCCTTTATTAGGCTTGCAGGGAGGCCTGAGCCTACCTCAGCCAACTCTGGGTGAAGGGGTTCACCCTGAACAGATCACATTGCAGGGCCAATACACACCCAACCGTTCACACTCACATTCACACTCACACCGCGGGGCAATCTGGAAAAGCCAATTAGCCTAATGTGCATGTCTTTGGACTGTAAAAGGAAACAGGAGTACCCGGAGGAAACTTGGGGAGAACATGCAAACTCCACAGAGAAACGCCCTCGCCATGCCCGGGACTCTTCGAAGGACCTTCTTGCTGTAAGGTAGACATTTTAATGCCACCGTGCTGCTCTTTCTTTTTAGCAAATTGTCTACAATAGCATTAAAAGTGTGATTTCATTTCTACCATCACTTGCCATAGGCTGCTACAGGAGGACATCACAGGTACCATATATTCAGTATACATTTTTTTTTCTGAGTTCCATGGACATTTTCACATGATCCAGCAGCAACATTGTCAGAAGGGTACCCGAAAAGTCCTGACTACACTGACTATCTGCAACTAAGCAAAACTGTAAAGCCTCAGTCACATACGTCGCACAACAGGTGAACAACAGAAATCTGTGCAAGTTCCTAGGACAGCTGTGGGTTTGTTGAATGAAACTCCTGTTGTGTGATGGAAAATACCGTTGCAGACCGCTCTCATAGAGTTTTGAAGTCATGTTCAAAGTTTTTCCGTCTCGTAGGTAACTCTCAACGTCATATCCATTTCCTAGGTCTGTTGACGATGCCCTACAACATCCTATGGCTTTGTTATGATAGACATACAAATTTTATATGCTTTTTGGGTCATCTAATAACCTCAGGTTTGCATACAATAGTCCTACGATTGCCCTACGTTAAACCCATGACATTTTTACAACAGTGTTAGTTTGACCATGTGTTCACCATGTAATGTACATTTCTCAACTGAGTATCACAGGAATATCGAGGGAGGATGTCTTTGTCTTGCAACAATCGTATCACTTATATATGAACATCGTCCGATTTAAATTACAAACCTGACGTATTTTCCCCACGACAGACATGCAACACATACTTTAAATATGAATGCAAGTACCCAGCTTATAAACCCAGCTCACCCAAACCTATGTCAGTATCTTCTGTTGTAGCAGGCAGACTATGTGAGAACAGGCAGACTATGTATACAGCTCTAGGCTCATTCATGATCTAGTCTTAGGCATGGAGGTTGGCTTTATTGAAACCCTGGATGGTTGTATGGTTACCCTGACTACCGGTGTCCATAACAACCAAACTCTGCCTATAAATCCAAACATTCCATTTAAAAAAAAAAAAGTCTTGTTTTTTGCCCACTTGGAACATTATGTGTAATTATATCTTAATGTACTTATTGTTATAATGCTAAATGCATTAATTAATGTAGAAACATTGTGAGTTCCACCTTGGAACTCCAACACAGTATGGATCATATAGGATCAAACTACATTCCTAAGTATATTAGACTTCCCCACTTAGCCTACATGCTGAATTACCTTTAAAATGGTGGGAATGTCATGATTACATTAACTTACATGATAGTCTTTGTACCAGGTTTCTAGTTTTTGCTGCAGGATGCTGTAGGATGAAGTGTTCGCCAGCCTCCGCAGTGTGTCTGCCATATTACACGGTGTCTACCTCGCCTGTAATCTAGTTAAAGACTTCAGGACGTCCCACAGCAAAAGCACTGCACTTCTTAATCCGGTGTGAGTCTGCACGACTGCTGCCCTCCTGCCACCCATCCACACACACACACACACACACACACACACACACACACACGCGCACAAAACCACACACACATACACAATCCTGCACTTGCCATTGGATAGGACGCTATGGACACTCTTTAGTTGTAGCAACAGTGTTAGTTGTCCCACCCCCAGGCTCTGAGGGCTCAAAGTTGACCACTTCCTGTCAGGGACTTCAGATTTGTAGTGTTGTATAGAAGACACTGTTATTGTAGAGAGGGAGTTGGATGTCTGAGTTTATTTACATGTGTGTTGTCATGTTATTTAGTCTAGTTCCCAAGACAAACTGAAAAAAAACTTACTCATGTGTGCACATCTCTTTCAATACATAAAGGTTTTAGTTAACGCTATAAGATTTATAGTGTTTTGTTTAGTTGTATTCATTTGCCGAACTACTTACTCCTACTAGGGTCACAGGGAGGGGTACACCCTGAACAGCTCGCCAGACCAGCGCAGGGCCAACAACAGAAAACCATTCACACTCAAATCCACGCCTAGGGGCAATTTGGAACAGCCAGTTAGCTTAATGTGCATGTCTTTGTGCTGTGGGAGGAAACCGGGGTACCCGGAGGACATCTCTATTGATAGGTGTCCGAGGCTGGAGCTATAAGAGTTGCGTGGCTCCTTCAAGGGCTGAATCAACTTCAACCCTGAAGGAAATAATTAAATAAATCTCCCCTGTGTTTCCTGACTCTACTCTTGAGCAAAAGCAGGAAAGGTAAACACTGAGGGGTTTTTTCACAGCCTTTCACTCGCTGATTTCAGAGTTCATCTGTATCACCTGTCTTGTTAGTTTAATTATCCATTTAACAAGTTCATGTTCTGTGTTTCATTTCATGCTCCACGTTGTTTTGCTCAATGAAAGTTGGTCTCTCTGCCTGAGTTGTCTTTTATTCTGTGCGAGTCTCAGCAGAGGTGTATTGATGATGACGTTATTAAGAATAAATCTTTTTTATTATTGCTGGTCATGGTTATGCAACTGAGAGACACAGAACAGCCAATTAGCATCAACTCAGCAACACGGCAGTTTTATTGGGGTTCCTGTGGCATGGACAAGGGACAACCAAAATCATGGTCCATGCCTGAGGTGCTCTACTCAGGACCTCTGCTGTGATTCTACTGTGATTCTCAATAATACAATATGTAAATGATGATTTTTTTTTTTCAAGAATGATTTTAATTTTAGGGCCCAGTTTATTAATGTTGTAATTACAATAAGGTAAATAAGTTTTTAAAATTAACAGTCTCAAATTACAGCCCTGAGGGTCTCACAAATATTGTGATGTGGAACAATTTGACTTTAACAGCCTGACTTAGCCTAGATATGAACTGTATAGGGCAGTGGTCTCCAACCCTGTTCCTGTAGCTCTATCTTCCTGCAGGTTTTATCTCCAACTAAAACTTAACGCACCGCTTTTAGCTAATAATAACTTCTTGAGTCAATGATTAGATTGTCAGGTGGGCATAAATAGGGTTGGACCCAACGTTTTGTGGGAGGTAGATCTCCAGAAACAAGGTATGTAATCACTGGTATAGGGCTTAGCTGTACATGTAAGATGGCTGCAAGTGGCTGTACACAAGAATTTTTAAACACAATTATAAAAAAATTGCTACGAACATGCATTATTTGCATAGGACAAAACGATGGCATAGTGGTTAGCACATTTGTCTCAGAGCAAAAACGTCCTGGGTTCAAGCCCTGGGCTCGGCGAGTGTGTTTTTGTGTGGTGTTTGCATGTTCTCCCTATGCTGGCATGGGTTTCCTCCGGGTACTCTGGTTTCTTCCCACAGTCCAAAGACATGCACATTAGGCTAGTTCCAAACTACCCTTAAATGGGGATGTGAGTGCGAATGGGTGTGGGTCTGTCACGCTGTTCAGGGTGTAACCCACCTCAACCACTGTCCACCGCTCCGGCCTTCCTACGACCCGAGTAGGATTAAGTGGTTTGGCAAATGAGTGAGCGAGGGAAGCACTAAGTGTTATGGTGAGAAACATTTTGCCGTAGGGGATAAATAATTTACAAAGTCTAAATCTATCAGAAACCCTCTGGATAAATCACTGCTATATTGGGGTTTCCCATTTCTGGAGGGCTCAGTTACAGGGCCATAATAACAACCGCCTACGATTCAGACCAAACCATTCAAAGGGGGATTTATGTGTTTATAATCCATGTAATAACCAACATTTTTGGGAATGATCCTATCTCATATGGATCATTTGAGCATATGATTGTATTAATTGTATATTTTATACAATACCATAATCCCTGAAATTTGTGTAACACCGTGGTCGGTCCCATGCCTACCTGCACCCCCCTCCGTTTTACAATGGAACATTCTTGCGTGTTCTCACTGTCATCCCCAGGACAGGGAGGGAGGGTCAACATGGCGTCCGAGCAGGTCTGTTTATAAACGAGATAACCTGCTTTATTTTATATATATTCATATATTCTCTGGCTTGTGAATTGTTGTTTCTGTGCGGGATGTGGTTTCGTTTTTAGTCGGGTATCTGTGTATGTTTATCTGAGTGCAGTGAAGGTGAAGTGTTCGCGGTTTTCAGAGTTGTTTGGTGTTAATGCTAATGTTTATGAGGTAAAAATACTTGTTTTTTTAAACACTGACTATTTTTCCTTTGTTCCCTTTGACTATTGGGTCTCTTTATCTGTTTATTCCCGGTTTAAAGGTGCACAGCTGTCCTGGTTTTTGTGTAGAAGGCAGTAACCGGAGGGAGTGATTTATTTTTAGTTGTACCGTTACTCAGAGACAGACTCACTGGCGCGTGCTGCTTTCCCGAGCGCCCCTGCGCGAGCCCGGAGCCTATCTCAGCCAACACTGCTGGGAAAAGCCAGGGTGCAACCTGAACAGCTCCAGTCCATCGCAGGGATCAAACACACACACACACACACACACACACCTCGGGTCAATTTGAAACAGCCATTTAACCTATAATGTGCATGTTTTTTTGCTTGTGGGAGGAAACCGGAGTACCTGGAGGAAACTCAGGCAAGCACTGGGAGAACATGCAAACACCACCCAGAAACGGGATGCACCCTGAACAGCTCGGCAAACCATCACAGGGCAACGCACACACAACCATTCACACTCACACCGAGGTGCATTTTGGAACAGCCAGTTAGCCTAATGTGCATGTTTTTGGACTGTCGGAGGAAAGCAGACTACCTGAAGGAAACCCACGCAAGTACGGGGAGAACATGCAAACTCCGCACAGAAACGCCCGAGCCCGGGACTCGAATCCAATCACTGGCGTCTCATTCGTACAAGGGGGGCAGATAGTGCTTTCCCTTCAAGTGTGTTAGGCCACCCCTTAGGCAGGTCATCGAGGGGGCATGTGCATGCTTATGCTCAACCCTGGTTGGTGGTGGTCGTATGATAGGGAAGGCATTACTTGACGGGGATGGGAATCAGTCCGAAGAGCCGTGACTTCAACACTGCTGAACACCTTTCGGATGAATGGGAACACACACTGCATCCCAGATCTCAGCATCACTGCCTGCTTTTCCTAATGCTCTTATAGCCTATTCAAATGCACACAGCCACGCCCCAAAATCTACCAGGAAGCCTTATCAGAAGAGTTAATGGTGTTAATTTCCATGAGATTGGAACAGGTGTGCTGGTTAGGTGTCAGGTGCAAGCTGTCCACATACTTTTGGCCATACAGTGCATTTCAGGTTGTGATTGGTAATATTCTAAAATAGTAGCGGTAAAGTTAATATGACTAAAATATCAGTTCTTCTGTCCCACTTTCTGTGTCTGTAGGAGAGCTCAAATGGTCCGGTGAAGAAGTCCATGCGAGAGAAGGCCATCGAGCGAAGGACTGTTAGTAAGGAACACAACAGTAACTTTAAGGCTGGGTATGTGCCCATAGAGGAGGAGCGACTGCACAAGACAGGGCTGAGGGGTCGGAAAGGCAACATCGCCGTGTGCATCATAGTCCTGCTCTTCCTCCTGGCACTCATCAACCTCATTGTGAGTGAATGTGAAGAGGAGATTTGTGTTGACTTGCTTCAGGTCAAGAGCATTAATTAATGTTCATATCAATCATCAGAATGGGAGGGAATAAGTTGTTAAGATTTCTTCTGATTTTAAGTTTGTTTTTTTTTTGTTTTCAAATGGAAATGAAACCCAAACTAAATAGAAGCTTGCATTCGTCTTTGTAACTCAAACACCCTATTGTTATTACAAGCTTCATCATGAGAAGAAAAAAAATCAAGTACTAAATCAGCACGTGGGGCAACAATGTACTGCGAAAAGTCACATGTATGTGACAGTAAATACGGAAGTAATTTGCATATGAATAGCAGCGGGTTATGACATTTATTCATGTAAATGGACAAGGTTTATCTGATGTATGTAAAGAGAAGCTTGTTATTATTTTATTATTTCACTTTTAATATTTTAGCGAGTTTTAGTTTATTCAGGAGTTCAGTTTATCTGATTTGGTAATTTAATATCTGTATACTGTTATTATTGCCAGTAACTTGCATTATGTGAACTGACAGATTCACATCCTATTCTCGCAATTTCGCACTCTCACATTAGTAAAACGGCAGTCTTTTCAAGCTAGCTAATGCAAACTATAAAACGGATTTTAGCAGATTGTAACTTCGAAAATGTAAGTAGAAACCACCTGATAATGAAAATATACATATGTTCATGTGTCACATGAGAATTTGGAAGGCTTGCATTTTATTTTACTTTAAAACCCTGCCACATCACAGCGCAATCTGATAGGTTCGTTATCTTGAGATAATCAGCATTAGTATATACTACACATGAATGGTGTTATTTGATTGGTCCACTATCAGGATAAATCTGAGTGAATAATGCTTGAATCAAAAGGACGGACACTTACAGTTTGTTACGGTCACTTGGAGCTGGTGGCGTCATCTTCATGCTTTAAAATGAAAAAAAAAATTGTGGTTTGTCACAGTCGCTGCTTCTGAAATCCTAGACAAATTAATAAATGCCATTTAAAAAAAAAATCTACAGAAAGCTACGCAATACGGACTTCGTGTTTTTCAAGCTTTTTTTAAACTTTAAATTAGTTCTAAATGATGCCTTTTTGGAGCGCGTGTGACCACAGCCGGACCGTGTAATCCTACTGCTAGAGTTGCAGGGAAGCTGGAGCCCATCTCAGCCAACACTGGGCGAAAGCAGGGTACACCCTGCACAGCTCACCAGACCATCGCAGGGCAACCCACAGAACCATTTACACTCACACTCACCCCTAGGTGCAATTTGGAACAATTTGGGACTCAAACACAGGAGGACTCACCCATGCTGTGAGGCGAACATGCTAACCACTACGCCACCGTGACGCGCGTGTGATAACTGTCAGGCTTTAAAAATACCATAAGACCATAAAAATCGCATTCTTTTTGTTTTGTTTTTTATGTTTCTTTGCAGTATACACTAAAACAGTTATTCACCTCAGACTCAGTGAATAGGATTGAGTACTATTTATCCATTGGGCGGCACGGTGGCGCAGTGGTTAGCACGTCCGCCTCACAGCAAGAAGGTCCTGGGTTCGATTCCCGGTCTCGGGGCATTTCTGTGTAGAGTTTGCATGTTCTCCCTGGGGTTTCCTCCGGGTACTCTGGTTTCCTCCCACAGTCCAAAAACATGCACATTAGGCTAATTGGCTGTTCCAAATTGCCCCAGGTGTGAGTGTGAATGGTTGTATGTCTGTTGACCCTCCGATGGTCTGGCGAGCTGTTCAGGGTGTACCCTGCCTTCGCCTAGAGTTGGCTGGTATGGGCGCCAGCCTCCCCGCGACCCTAATAAGGGTTAAGTGGCTTAGAATATGAATGAATGAATGAATATTTATCCGTATTTACTTTGCCTTTAGTGAATAATTGTTATAGAATAACTTCAGTCATAATAACATGATTGGCTATTGATGTGATTCACATTGAAAGAAATACTAATCTCAAGGTAAAATAAAATAGTTTGAGTTCCTTTTAAAGATGACAAAGTGTGATGAGGTTACTGTGTGTATCCATTCTGTTTTCTGAGCTGATCATGTTTTTTGAAGTCTCCAAATTTCCCATTGTCTTGAACACAGCATTTCTCACTGTGTGGCAGATAACGCTGGTGATCTGGACAGTTATTCGAATTGGCCCTAATGGTTGTGACAGTATGGAGTTCCATGAGAGCGGCCTGCTGCGCTTTAAGCAGAAAGCTGACATGGGGGTGGTCCACCCATTGCACAAGAGCACTGTGGGAGGGAGGAAAGACCAGGACCTTGTCATCACGGGCAACAACAACCCAGTGAGAATGGATAAGACTTCTAACAACTAATCTAGAATCTGAGCAAGTCACGTACCGTAAATTATAATACTTTTAGTGCCGGATAAGTGCTGCTTGACCCCTAGTCCAGTAGCTTTTTTTTTTTTCCTTTTGTAAATTTTAGTGCATGGTCATTTGTGCTTTTTTGTGTGAACTTGTGGATGCTTTAGGTGGTGTTTCAACAAGGGAACACCAGACTGAGTGTTGAGAAAGACAAGACGTCTATCACCAGTGATGTGGGCGTTTCCTTCACTGACCCGCGCACACAGACCACCTTCTTCAGCACAGACTTTGATAACCACGAGTTCCACTTACCCAAACAGGTCAAAGTCCTCAATGTGAGGAAAGCCTCCACTGAAAGGGTGAGTGTTCTGCTATCATCTTTTCGTTTCACTTACTTACTCTCACTCATTTGCTGAAACGATTAATCCTGCAAGGGTTGCGGGGAAGCCGGAGCCTAACTCAGCTGATACTGGGCCAAGGCCAGGTACACCCTGTACAGCTTACCAGACCATCTCAGGGCAACACACACAAACGTTCACACTCACTTAAACCAGGGGCAGTTTGCAAAAGCTAGTTAGCCTAAAAGCTGGGGTACCCGGAGGAAGCCCACACAAGCATGGGGAGAAAACTCTGCAAACTCCCCACAGAAATGCCCTCAACAAGCCCAGGACTTGAACCCATGACCTTTTTTGCTGTGAAGGGGACGTGTAACCACTAAGCCACCATGCCACCCCTTTTATTTTTTATTTTATTTTTTAAAAACCACTTTTTTTTTTTTTTTTTTTTTTTTGCTATACTGTAAAATTATTGCCTCTGCATTTAACCCGTCCAAAGTGAACACACACACATAAACAGTGAGCACACACACACATAAACAGTGACACACACACAGAGCAGTGGGCAGCCACACACATAGGGGCACCCGGAGAGCAGTTTGGGGTAAGGTGCCTTGCACAAAGGCACTTCAGCCATGAAGGTGGAGGAAGGGAAGGTGCAGCTCACCACCCACACACCGCCACACATTTTTCCTGCTGGTTTGGGAATCGAACCAGAGACCTTCCTGTCCCAAAGCCGCCTCTCTGCCCCCTTTTCCTTTCATCTTCCCAGTATAAATGACATTATTATTTCAGTTGATTTTCTCATTTCTGATTGGTGGAAAGCCATGAAATAGTTATTGGTATTGCATCATTGCTAAGGGATATCTGAATTATTGCACCGTTGCCATTGGATAAGTTAAATGTTTATTGCACATGCAACACAGTGACATGACTGTCTACTTTGAAAGTATATTAAATAAATAATAAAACAATTAGAGAATTCATCTTTCCTATGATAGAGAGAATCCTAATAACCCCTCGACTTAATAATTCTTACTATCATATTGCACCTCATTCAGTAATTGCATAATGTTCTACATGAGACACGCACTAAATTTACCGACTTAACTTTGTGTTTATCTATGAACAGGAGTCATGTTAATTTACATTTCTAACATAAAGTAACATAAAGTATGTTACATGATATTCTGGTGATTGAGAATCAGCTTGGTGGAAACTGCCAAGCCAGTGATGCACTTTCTCAAGAAAATACAAGTGTGATTGCTCTCCAGTGTAAAAAGAAAGATGAGTGTGCCGACTCTGGGCAAAGGCGAGGTACACACTGTACAGCTTGCCAGTCCATTGCAGGGCCAACACACACACACAACCATTCATACTCACTCACACCAGGGGCAATTTGGAACAGCTAGTTAGCCTCACATGCATGTCTTTGGGCTGTGGGAGGAAACCGGAGTACCCAGAGCACAGGGAGTACATGCAAACTCCACACAGAATTATCCTCGCCAAGCCCGGGAGTCGGGACTCAAACCCAGGACATCCTTGCTGTGAAGAAGACATGTTACACACTACGACAAAAATGCGCTGTCACCAATGGGACAAAATTGGACAGATTAAAAAAAACAAAAATAAAACGAAGAGTTTAAAAAAAATGTTAGAGTTGTTCAACAAGCAGGTGATAGGTGGGTGTCCACATACCTTTGGATATATTGTGTATAGTTTATATATTTCCATATAATTTTTATATGGAAAACATGTTTAAATTTTTTTTTTTTTCGCACACCCTCTTATTTTAGGAAGTTTGATGAAAAAATAACCCAGTAAAAATTTCAGGCCTATAAAATAAATCTGAGTGGTCCCCCAGAGCCCTTAGTTCAGGGGTCTCAAACTCAATTTACCTGGGGGCCGCTGGAGGCAGAGTCTGGGTGAGGCTGGGCCGCATCAGGTTTTC
>JBCNYH010000002.1:2569519-2584744 GCA_039654325.1 Tandanus tandanus | reverse complement strand
AATGCTGCTCGCTCAAAAAAAACTGGATTTATTTCTTTATCTACATACTTTCTTGTTCTAATGATTTCAACATGCCTAGCAGGTAAGGTTTAACATATTTAAGCATACTTATGTCCTATGTAAGACTGGACCTTTAAAGTAAAACCACTGCAACGCTGTTTTCTCTTTACTCGTGTTTCTTAAGTTACTGTTAGCAGGAAAAGCTTTTTGTTCTTGTACCTGTTAAATACATTCATTATTAAAGCTGTAAAGTCCTCTGTCTTTAACCTTAAAGAATCCGTTGAATGTTTTTGAGAAAATGTTTAGTCTACTGTAGAGTCTGGGATTATTCTACCTACACTGATGGCGTGTGTGTGTGTGTGTGTGTGTGTGTGTGTGTGTTCAAGCATGTTGGGCATGTTGGAACATCTACCGTATTTAATTATTTTATTCCTGATGGTATTTAAGCACATCTCTTTATGTAGGAATTGCTATAAATACAGTGGATACTATGTGAATAATTGTGATGGGTATAATTAAAGGTGAAGGTTAAAAGACCAGAGGGCGCATTAATTAATTAATTAATACGGTAATAATGTTATAAATAGTGTAAAAATAAAATAGAACAGACTTGTACTTAGCGCATTTGTAGCGTGTAACTCTGCTCTTCTCCTATTGGTGGACGTTTAGAGGTGCGTCCCTCTCTGATATTTTAACTCAGATTTTCTGACACCGCTCGAACTTTGTCTGTAGTTGCAGCAGCCTATAAATCAGCCGTAAGGGGTGTATCTCACTGAATTTTGGGTTCCGTTGGGGTTCGTAAGAGGTTGCTAAACGGTTCGCCAAACGTTTTTAGGGTCGCAAAAGTTTTTCTTGTCACAAAGAAATTTTAATGTTCAGCATTTCTTTGCAAATGTTTGCAAAACAGGTGTAACACGGATCGCTAAAGTTCTTTGTGGTTTGCCAAGTAGTGAACACAGTGCCGGGGAGGGTTTGCTGACCCTTTTTATAGGGTCGGGTCCATCAATCATTCTTTTTCTACCTGTTCTTTCCTTCTGTTCTGCTGGTGCAGCAGCCAGACAAGGCGATTCTTCAAGGTCAGCAGCACGTCGCGCTTCCTCCTGACAGAAATTCACATTTCCATATTCTGGAAGTTCATCTTCTATATCTGGGGAGTGTTTGCTCAGACCTGGTATTGTACCAGGAGCTGCCAAAGGGTCCCAGAGGTTCCCAAACTATGGTGAAAGAGTAGCAAAAAGTTGCTAATCTTCCCAACCATCTTTCGTAAGCACTTCCACAAACATTTGCGCGAATGTTGCTAATTGCGGCTTAACATTGCTAAATGTGACCAAGGGGACAAGTTGGCGAATCCAAAATTTGCTACGTTCATCAGCATTCACCACTTCATGAGATTTAAGAGTCATCTCATGATCAAAGATGGCCTTTAATCCTTTTCTGGGTAAACATTTGGTAGAACTAATATATATTTGGTATTTTTTAAATACTTTTTTGCTAATCTCAACCGTTTCCTAGAGGTGTCATTGCTTTTTTTTCTTGGTGTGGCCTTTAAAGGGTTAAGTGATTTTTCACGCGGGGGCAAACAGGCGGCATATCATACAGCCTCGTAACGCCGGCTTTACTCTTCCGAAGTGTGAATGATCGAAAAGAGCGGGATGTACCCTCACTGACCACTTTAATAGGGACAAGTGCGCACTGTGTAACTCAAATACACTGGAGACCCGAAACTCACATCCTTTAACATTCCAGTGTCTGTAGCCTCAGGTTGCTGACTGTACTGCAAAATGACGTTTTCTCCTGCTGCTTCAGTGCGTCTCTCTCAGTGTTGGACACGGTGTGTGTTCGGGAGTGCTTTTCTTCGCACCATGGCTGTAAAGAGTTGCCATTGGTGTTTCTGAAGCCTTCCTGTGAGTGAGACTCAAACGGGTCGGATCCCTCTCCTCTGTCTTCTCATACTAACATGGCGTTCCTTCCTGCATCACTTAAGCTTCAGTCTCACGTAGCTGGAATGACTTCACAATACACGATGCTAGATGATCTTTTTTTGTCTTCTGGGGTTCAGCTGGTATTATACCGTAAACACTTCCGCAAGCACTCCCGTTGGAATATGCGAGAGCTACCTTGAGAATCGGGAGGGCGTGGCTTCTCTCCATATCTTCTTGGTTGTGGTAAATTATCCTGCGGTAAGTGCCGGATCAAGACATCTGTTGCAACCATGAATGCATCTGTAAGACCGATATGGCCTACCGGATGGTACCATAGATTTCCGTGGTTCTGTAGATGGATCAGCGACGGCCACGTACGGATTACAGTTGCTGCTGGTAGACATGACGGCTGCAGCGTATGCATCGCAGACGCTCATGCTTCTCAAGGGGAGTGGATAATTCCTCCGCCCATATTTATGCACGAGACCGCCCCGAAATGCTCCGGAAGGACCAAGGCGTGGCCACCGTAATCCCAGCCACGGTTCTCACGTATCCGGCCAGCTATATGCGCCATGTTTCCTGCAATTTCATCAAGTTCTTGTTTTATTCAGGTCTCTCCATGCACTGACATTGTGTTTTGTTGTTTCTATTATTATTTTTGTCTGATGATCTCAGACTGAAGAAAACCCCCCGGGTGTCGCACTACAAATGAAATTATGCGCACAAACCTGTTCCGTGGGGCGGATTTACCCGTGCTCCCCCTGGAGCACCCTTCAGCCGATACCTTCAGACCTCATATCTCTGTTAAAAAAGGAAGCACGACCCTGTGAAATCTGTAATCCGTCTTATTAACGTAAAAAGGCTGTAATTGCTCCATTTAGGGAAATTTCATTTCACAGCAGGTCTGATCATCACTGGAACGTCTGCCCGCAGGTGATGGTTCATGAATGAAAGAGCGATTTGTCGCGGTACGGTAATCATCTCATGGGAACAGTTTGTCATTTAGAGCACAAGCGAGAGAGAGAGAGAGAGAGAGAGAGAGAGAGAGAAAAGAGATGGGATGGTGAATGCTCCGAGCGCTTTTTTCCCCTCATGTAGATTATTTGCTGTTTAAATTATTCGTCTGTCATGCTTGGGTGTTTATTATCCGTAGACTGTATTCCCTCCCACCTTTTTTCTCACGATAATAAGATTATTTTTTGTATAAAGCATGTAATTAGTGCAGAAAGTGCTGGAGTCACTTGTTTGTTGCCCGGCTGTACGTATTTCTCACACGTGGCGTTTTGAACACTCGGTTGTATTTCACAGATAACTTCTGCTAGAGGGAAGGTGTCCGTCTGTCCCATCGCTCTTCCTCTGTCAGGGTTATTCCTGGGCTGCGATCCGCAATATTCACTTATCAAAATTCAGAAAATCGCACTGGCTCGCTGTCATGTGCGATAATTTATCGTGCCATGGTTTTAGAAGCTTTAAAATAATCAAATACTCTCGTCGCATCGTTGTTATTGTTTTCGTATGGCCGCCATCTTGGTTTGTGGTCAATGTGCATGCGCGGATTAAATTTTCAGGAAGATGGGGCTCGAATGGATTATTACATTCTCCGAGTCAGACTTCCGAGTCACAATCACTTGACCGACAGCGGGAACCTGCCCTCCATTTCGGTAGTCCAAGTCTGTAAAGTGTGACGCCGAGTGACGTCATTAGGTTGTTATTGATGTTGCGGGGCGCTCATGAGAATTTTTGTTTCCACAATGATTGTACATCGTCCTATTATCTTTTGGGAGAAGCCTGTGTCATTTCTGGTAAAAAAAAATCTTGCTGGTTGAATAAACGTAACTTAAATCAAAAAGAGATTTGTGCGATCGGATCACAACACATCCCTCAGACACATCGTAGTCTGTTCACTCTCGTTCTTATCCCTGTTAACGCCAGGAGTGAATGAACGAGAAACATCATGATCTGATCACAAAAACTACATTCGGAGGTGGTCTGTGATCGATCGTTTGGGGTGTCCCAGTGTGTCGTGGACTGCGCGAATGACCAGCTGTCTCATTGCTTCAGCCAGGAAACACATCATCGCTGTGATACTCTTCGGGAATGGCGCTGAATGGTAGTGCTGTACAGTGCTGGTGTGGTGGATAAGGATGAAGAAGGGTTGATGTGCAGTTCCATTATTATGAAATGAACCCAGACAGGGTGATGCAGGAATCTTGAATTGTCCTGAAAAGGGTTTATTTAGCATTAATGACCATCTCGCTGTATGTAATCCTGCTTATTACATGGCTGCTTACCAAAGAAATCAATCTTTTCACACAGTAGTTAATTTAAAGATGATTTTATTGATTGAAAAGTGATACCATAGCAACGATCTGTTCTACAAACAGACGTGATTCTGTAATCGACCAGTTAGAATTGAGTATGTAATAGACAGATATCACTCATCTCACTCATTTGCCAAACCATTTAATCCTTATTAGGGCTGCGGGGAGGCTGGAGCCTGTCTCAGCCGATGCTGGACGAAGGAGAGGTACACCCTGAACAACTCGCCAGACCATAGGAAAGCCAGCACACACGCAACCATTCACACTCACATTCACACCTGGGGGCAATTTGGAACAGCCAAGTAGCTTAATGTGCACGTGTTTGGACTGTGGGAGGAAACCGAAGTACTCGCAGGAAACCCACGCCAGCACAGGGAGAACATGCAAACTTCTCACCCTTCTCACGTCCTTGCCAAGCCCGGGACTCGAACCCAGGACCTCCTTGCTGTGAGGCAGACGTGCTAACCAATGTACGTTTGTGCCGCCGTGATATCCAGATAAAATTTTCGTCAACAGACCACACAATCAGAATCTTTCAAACAGCCTGTACAGGTACATTCGATTTGATTCACAGGATGTTTCTGCCCGAGGACAAATTCGGAGGACTGACGCAATTAACGTGCGTGACACCCTTCCGGTAGCGTGATGCTGTCAGTGTGTGAAATCTGATCCCAAGTTACTCCCCTGTACTCCGGCCGGGTTTTGGTTGATAGGATCACTGGAGGTGGATGTTAATGCCTGGGTGAACTGGGTCCTGAGCCCTTCATTGTAATTCTCAAATGTCTGAGTGAAAAAGACGATCCGATCATACAAGTGTGGTTTTCTTTCTTTTTGTGTGTGTGTGTGTGTGTGTGTGTGTGTGTGTGTGTGTGTGTGTGTGTGTGTGTGTGTGTGTGTATCAGATGTCGGAAACATTTGTGCATTACGTAGCTAGCAAGGTTCGATTTATTTAAAGCAAACAAAGAAGAGTAAACCGTCCTAGCATTAGACTGCCGGATTGGAACTGATACCATTGTGTAAAGACAGCGTAATGCACCTGATGTCGAATTACCCATAATTCCCCCAGTCCGCAGTGTTTAGGGATTAACTGCTAATGGGCTGCTGTACGTATCATGGTGCGTGCGTGTTTAATCCGGACGATGTAATGTGGATAGGTTTGCTCAGTCGTCTGCCGTCTCAGTGATCACACGAACGTGAATATTCATGCGTAGTGTTAAAGCATGTAGGGAAGAATTGCTGCTTTGTTTCCCGCTAATCAGCCATTTTGATTCGACCTGACTGGCTGATCTCTGAGTTTAGGAGATCACTAATTCTGTTTGAGGACCTCATGGCCTCCAACGCCTGAGTGACTTTGTTACTGGTTACTGCAGGATAATATCCGATTTCGACATTTTCATTTTTGTGACTGCATGGCTAAGAAATCCGATTCTTCACACGATGCTGAATTAGGAAATTTATTTTCATCTTCCTGGATTATGAATGTGCTCGGTAAGAGTCCGCGCTGCGTGACTGAGCTTCATCGCGTAGTGCTGGTCTTGTACTGGTGGCGTGATGATATAATGTCAGTAACATGATAAATTATTATTTTAAAAATAGGAAATCACATTTAATTCTAAAATAGTTTATTAATAAGCAAACTTATTGGACTATTTACTAGTTTAATAATAATTCAGTACACATCTGTGGACATGCTGCTAAAGCAATGTGGCGGTGTGTGGCGCCGACCGTCTCTGAATGTGTGCAGTCCGATCAGATCACGACCCTCAGAATGTATGTTAGCCCTTCACACCTGTACTCTGCGCGTTCCGCTTCTCCCAGATGAGAGAGAGCTGCAGCGCTGCCTTCAAATACAGACTCGACCCGGCAGGGAAATTCTCTCTGCACTCGCACTCAGTGCACCATCAACCCTGACTCTCAGTGATGTCACTGCACAGCAAATAACAGAACACATTAAGGCTCAGTTATGCTCAGTCTTAAAGAGGGATATGTGCAAAGCCTTCGGTCAAGTATTCTGCTTTTATTTCATTTGTATTCTGGCATGTTTTTGGAAAGCCTGCAGATGTGTGCAGGATGGAGCAGTACAACCGGCAGTCGTGGGGCCGCTGGTGCCGATACTTCAAGAGAGTCACAGAGGAAAAAAAAGATAACAATAGCAGAACTCTCCACTGAGAGGTAACGAGAGTTTGAAAGAAGTTATATACATCGTTAGGGTATGACTTCACCCGGCACAGAGACAAACATGGTAGTGAAGGAAAAATGGCGGTCCGTGAGAGGCCACAAGAAGCCCTTAAGCAAGCGGAGCAGAAGAATTCTCCGTCGTCATGCCAACATGAGATTTAATCAGTCCTTCCAGGATTTCACGGGTTTTCTGTGTAATGTCGCCCTGTTCTGACCTCCTGTTTGTGCTTCTGTCATTCTGTCGTGACGTTTATCCTGAGCGTGTCTCCTGACGTACGACACCTGGGAATACTAAATTTGGTGCGCGGGTACGTCCGGGGATGAAGGAGTGTCGCTTACCTGTTTCATGTACCTGTGACCTTGATCTTGATCTTTGACATCCAACATAGATAATGCTTGTCTGAAGTATATCTCCTGACGTACAACACGATACCAAACTTAGAATTACGATGGAAGAACAGTCATGGTGTGCATTCAGATGGATTTGGTTGGAGTTGATCGATACATTTTTCAAGGATCGCTGGATTTATTTTAGTTTAGTACAATAGAAATACATAATCGTGGGCCAGTGTCGGCCCGGTGGTAGGGTACTGGCTTACTGATCTGAAGGTCGGGGGTTCAAACCCCACTATCACCGAGTTGTCACTGCTGTCCCTCCCCCAGTGCAGCTACAGCTCGTACAGGCGATTATTCAGTCAGCCAAAGCATCACAGAACGGAGAGAACACGTGGGATATTGAGGAGGATGGGTTACAAAAACAGAAAGCCACATCGGGGTTGTTCTTCAAAGTGTCAGATGGTAAAACAGAAATCTGAGGGAACAGGATCACCCAAACTGGACGGGTGAAGAAGACCAAGCAACGCTCTTCATCGATCCCGTTTCGGTATGCACCGCTGCCCCAGGTTCCTGTTCCTGGCTTAAAAGAATATCTCATATAAGTCACTACATGTCATGTTTTTTCTGAGCCGAAAGAAAGAGAGCGAGAGTGCCTGCGAGGAACGGCGGAGCGCTACTGACACTTCAAGAACGTGTAGTGCAGTGTTGCTGATCCAGAAATAGCTGTTTTGTTTGGATGGTGTTAGTAGTGTCATGCTGGTCTGTGTGTTTGACAGACGTGGCAGCGGAGGTGGTATTAGCATGTTTTAAACACAACCCAAGAGTTTGATTTGAGCTCGGAGTGGAACCACTGCTGCTCCGCGTTGAGAGGAGCCAGTTGAGGTGGCTTGGGCATCTGATTAGAATGCGTCCCGAACGTCTCCCTGGTGTGGTGTTTCGGGCATGTCCGACCGGGAAGAGACCCCGGGGCCGACCCAGAACACGCTGGAGGGACTATCTTTCTCGGCTGGCCTGGGAACGCCTTGGTGTTCCCCCCGGAAGAGCTGGAGGAAGTGGCTGGGGACAGGGACGTTTGGACCTCACTGCTTTGGCTGCTGCCCCCGTGACCCGACCCCGGAACAAGCGGAAGAAGATGATGATGAAATTAAAGTAACGGGGGCTGCTGTGTTATGGCTGCGGAATCACTCACTCGTTTGCCGAACTGCTTAATCCTATTAGTTTTGCCTTTCAGTTAATCTAGTTCTGGTTTTATTATTATATGCAGGTTAAGGATGTTTGCGTCATATGGATTTATGATCACACTCCGTTCACGCCATGGCGTCCACGCAGTCATTGAAATAGATAAGTGTCGCTGTACATGTGGTTCATTTCAGAATCTTGCGTTTCATTATCGTTTTATTTTCATTTTCAACCTAAAAATATCTTGTATTGTAGGATGTATGAGAGTAAATGGAGGTGGACACCGATACACACTAAGAGGTCAAATAGAGAGAGTATGGAGCGAATCAATTCAGACAGAAAAAATAAAAAACAAAACAGGAAACGACCCCACAACCTTGTGTAAATTTAATCTTGTCCAAGTATGGCTTATTTTATCGATGTAACCTGTCTGTTGATTTAGCAAAAACAAATACTTGTTTATAAGTTTATTTAAAGTCTGTAGGAGATGAAGCTGAAGAAGTTTCTGGGTTCGAGTTTGATGTTTTTGCGTTTTCTTTTTTTGGAGATTGGGAATTAGGAGTCGTGACCTCTAGTTGAATGTAACACGAGTCGTGTGTGTGTGTGTGTGTGTGTGTGTGTGTGTGTGTGTGTGTTGAGGAACTGAAGAGTGGTTTTGTTTTGGATTTTGAAAAGCTTGTCACCGACTGCTGGGTGAAGGGAAGAACAGCGTCCATGCGAGCGACACCACAGATAAGCCGTTGTTCTGTCAGGCGCAGTGATCACCTCATTTCTGAAGTTTTCAGTGGAGTAATGTTACACGCCTTAACGTAAAGCTACGCAACTACATCTGTAGAGGTGTAGAGTGTAGAAGGAAAAGGGCTGTAAAGGAAATTCAAGTGTAAATGGGAAGAAAAAGCAGTCGTTCTGTATTTTTAATACTTTTATTTTCCCTTCAGGTCGCACGTGGTGCACGCAGTATGCGCAGCTGTATATGTGTGAGTGTGTGTGTGTGTGTGCGAGCGCGCACAGGAGTGTGTGTGAGACGCAGCAGGTGCTTTGCGTCTGTTCTTTGCCCGAGGACATCGCTGTTGGTTAAATATCAAACTGAAAGTTGACTGGTTGTGATTCTGCAGAGATGAGGATTAAAGTTAGGGTTGGTGACTTTTTAATCTGTATATGCAAACTGTTACTTTGGTTGAAATGTTACTGTTACTCTTTACACCCCAACAGCAATCAATAGTTTAAAAAATTTGAGCGGACCTTTTACCCCAACTGGCATATATAATGTCAGATCCTTGTTGTTGTATAATAGGGCCTAACCTTAGGTTACGTTCTGTTACCTGAATGACGTGTTTACGCTAATAGTACTAATAACATTATTGCTGTCATGACATTATGTACTGTGTCATTAGTGGAGAAATTCGAATTTAAAAACTTCCCTCTTCCGAGTCTTCGGACACACGCGTGCTCGGTCTAACTTGAAGACGAAGTTGAAATTCTAATCATCATTAACATATGATTCAGCTAATCAGTGGCTTGCTAAACTGAATAACTTACTAGGACAGAGTGCGCACACTGCGCACAGACAAACACACAGTTTTCTGCGGAATGAAAAACGGCGTGTCATATTACCTTCCGCGTAGCTCACACGAAAGATTAAAAAAAGAAAAGAAAAGGAGGTTATCTGTGGCCGATGTTATCCTGTAAAAACGCCGACCAGTTGCTATCCCGTGGGCAGTCACATGCTCCTGTGTCTCGCTGCTCATGCATGACCCTACCGTGCATGGACCTGCAGTCAGTCCCCGCTGTGGTTGCTTACCGTCACTTGAGGAAATATATTGCAAGTTTACTGGAGAATGGAAGACGAAAAAACGAAGCTACGACGGCCACGGTTACTTGTTACCAGTCGTCCTGTGGGGGGAAAAACGTTTTGGGTAAAGCAAGAGGACAGACGAGAATAAACATTGGTATTGCTTTTAAGCAGTGGCGCAGATTGAGGGAGTTGAAAGGCCTGAAAGGTGATGCCAAGGCGAGTGGACTCCTGGACCATTAGCTGTGCTCCCTAGGGCTTTCTGTAGAACAGAACGACGGCCCTTTTGAGTGCGAGTTTTGGGTTTTGTCAGGATTCGTAAAAGGTTTTTAAATAGTTTGCAAAAACAGTTTTTAGGGTCGCGGACAGTTTTCCTTGTCGCAAAAAATGTTGAACATGTTACCCATGTTTACCGGAACGTGTTCAAAATTTCTTTGCGAATTACATTTTTTATTTTTTTTTTGACGGTGGCCAATAGCTACTCATCATGTAGCTGAATGAAGCTGAGGTTCGCCTTCTGTTCTCTGATGCTGTGCTGCGTCTGAGCTCGGGGATGTGGAGGGGGCGTGGCTTTGGAAGGGTGTCTGAGGGTAGGGGAGGGGTTAGCCTGGGCTCTGAAAAGATGCTCCGTTCTACATTATGTAATTTTACCTGCGAGTCTCTGAGGAAAGTTGAGACCGTGAGCGTAGTGTTTATTTTTACTCTCAGTAAGGGCTCGCGCTCAGTACGCTTGTAATGTCACACTACGGTAAACATACGCCGTTCAATGAATCATCATTAAATATTCCATAAATATGGGATCACCTCCCACGCAGGGTCACCTGGGAGGCGGGCGGGCTCTTCACTTCAGGGTTGGGCAGACATTTTTTTCTCCCTTCTTTCATGCATCCCTCCCTCCATTTCTGTCAATTTATCCCTGACTCTTTTCTTATATTTCCTTATGTTTTCCAGGCATCCCTTCTTCCCTCTTTTTATTCCTCCATCCATTCATCCACCCCCTACTCCCTCTTTTCCTGCATTCTTTCCTTTTTTTTTACTATCCGTCCGACCGACCTTTCATCCCTCGCTGCCTCTTTTTAGCTCCCAATGCCACCAAAGTTGAGAGTAGCAGGAGGAAAAGTAATGGGTTCCGTCTGTCTGTTCGTCCGTCCATTAGTCCGTACGATTTGTTGGTGCGGTAGCTTTGGAAGGGTAACCTAGGATCACCAAATTTGGTGTATGGGTTCCCCTCTGGGTCTGGACCCCTATGGGTTTTTTTGTTTGTTTGTTTGTTTGTTTTTTTGCTTCATTCAATCAAGCGTCTGACTCTCATCCATCCATCCATTCATTCACCCACCCATTTCTCTCCATTTATCTTCCTTCCTTCCTCTTCATTCCTTCATCCAGTCAACCAGAACCTCTCATCCATCCATCCATCCATCCATCCGTCCCTTTCTCTCCATCTCTTAGTCATGCCTTCATCTGGCTTTCATCCAATCAACCATCCCTGAATCCCTTTTCCATCCATCTGCCCACCCATCATCCACTTCATCTTTCTAGCTGTTAAATACTCCCTCTTTCAATCTCCTTAATCCAAACAACCATCCTCGTCTTCCTCTTTTTATTCCTCCAATCATTCATCTGATACAAAGAGTTCTAATTTCTGTCCTTCTTTTCTCTGTCCATCCAACCATCCATCTTTAACCGCCTCTTTCTTCTATTCATCCATTCAGCCCCCCGACTCTCTCATTCATCTATCCGTACCTTTCTTTCCATCTGTCTCTTACTCCATCCTTTCTCTAATCAACCACACTTGAATCTCTCTTCCATTCATTCCTCCATCTATCCATTAGTTCTTTCACCCTTGTTTCATCCAACCAGCCATCGTTTCCTCCTCCTTTCTTCCACACATTCCTCCATCTTTCTCACACTCTCTTTGTACTTTCTCTTCTTCCTTTCTCTACCCATCCAAACATCTGGCTCTTACTTACTCTTTTTCTTCCCTTTTATTCCAGTCAACCACCCATGACTGCTTGTTTCTCATCCATCCCTTCATCTGTCTATCCATCCTTCTTTTCTCCTTTCATGCATCTGTGTGACCATCTTCTTGACTTTTTCTTCATCCGTCCATCTGTCTATCCCATCCTTCATGACTTCCAAACTTCATTTCGACATCCATCATTCCTTCCCTGCCGCTGCTGTTCTTCCAGCTGCGTGATGTTTAAAACACGCCCTGTGAGAACCTGTTCATGAAGAGAACCTCTTGGAACTGTTTAAAACATGCCCTGTGAGAACCTGTTCATGAAGAGAACCTCTTGGAACGGTTTAAAACATGCCCTGTGAGAACCTGTTCATGAAGAGAACCTCTTGGAACTATGAATGAAAACCCTGATGTGATAATAGCGCTGACTCGACTCTAGCTTTACTTCTGCAATGTTTGTTTCGGTTTGATATTAAAGCTGGTCTTGTGATTAATAAGAAAACTGTCTTTACCTGGATTTCTAACTCTGTCACATGACCTGAAATGGCTTTCTTAAGATGTCACACATGCTGGTTCTGGGGAAACATGAGCATGAACGCACTCCTCCGTTAATAGACTCTAGAGCAGTACCCTGATGTCAGAGCGCAGCAGGAAGTGGCAGGCGTAATCACAGATAATGAGATGTAGAGATACCGCCTAATGCTCAGCACGTCTATAAAAAGACCGTGGGAGTGACTGCGTTTTTTCCCCCCCCCCGTCTGTAGAGTTGTTGGTGTAGATGTTGGCTATTAGAGCATGCAATGGATGCTACAAATGGAAGGGATTCAAATCAAAACTCCGAGGAGTGGAGCATTTTTCTCTTCCGGATTCTCAGTGCTGTAGCTCATGAATGGTGTAACACCTCCGGTATAAAACCTACAATCACAATAAAACTTCTCTGACAGCAGAATCATCTGCGAGTTCCAAATGAGGTTGACGAGACGAGCTGCATAGTTGCCATTACCTCCGAATCTGCACATAAACCTAGTGCTCCCTCTAGCAGGCTGACTCTCTTAGCCAGTGTGGCTAACAGAGCACAAGTCCTCTCGCCACAGGAAAGACCTCTTAACCACATTTTTCACAAATTTAAGGATAATGTTTTGAGCACCACACTTGTACATGATGGTACTTTATTAATGCAGTTATCGTTATTTGGTTTCGGATAGCTGGTAGATGTATTATGCAGCTTTGAAACTTAAGAAGGTAAACACTTTATATTTTGCCAGAGCTGTTTATTATGTTGGCACTAAATGGAAACATTAGTAGAGCCTATGGTTTTCCGTGAACGCGGAAAACGGACGGAAATCGCGATTTGGATAATGAACCTGAAACTGACTCAAAAATTACCTTTTTGATAAGTCATTACTACTCACAAAGAAATCACAATAAAATGTCATAAACACCGAAACTGTCCATTTCGGATCGCCAAGAACGTGTCGCAGTTGTTTACTTTCGTTTAGAGCACGTGTGTGTGTATAAATATATAAGCAGTGATACTATTGGTGTACTGCACTACATCTGTTGCTAATCCCGCCAATCACAAGACTGCTTTTTAGCAAACAACGGACCGGCTTCCTGTCTCCATCTGCCCGACATTTGTATTCATATTCGTACTAATAGTTGAAGTTGAATTCTTAATCTGAACTAAAGGCAGTTTAGATATTTATCATGGCAGCTCCTACGAAAGTCTTCTGCGTGCAAGCAGTTATGTGCAGCAGAGCGGATAAAACCAGTATCCAGATGATTTTTACCAGCACAGTGGAGCGCTGTTTTGCAAGTTATGCTCCCACACAGTAGAATTTCAGCGCGTTGACACGACGTTGACCCGGAATTGAGTAAGATCCAATACGGAAAGTGTCCTTTTTGGAAACAGAAAATCGTAGGCCCTACATCAGCACGCACAAATGTCAGCACACGTGTACACATACAGCATCGGCGATAACAACTCTTGGTCAATTATGAGCAGAGAGTTTGGGTATTTTCAAGTATTAAAAATAATAAATAAAAGCTCAGAATGAACGATATTTAATTATTATTTTTTTTAATGCATCGCCAATGTGAAAAACTCGCCAAATCAGTGATTTGTTAGCCAATAGGACCGTGGCGAACGGATAGCGGAAGCCTAGTAAACCATGACAATAGCCTGTGTTTATTTTTGAGCACCTCGCTCCACCAGCACTTCCTTCTTGGTGTCAGGAATAGCGGTGACGTCATGTCTGGCACATCACAAGCTCAACCACAAGCTCCTAAATTTGGGCTGTATTTCTGACTTGATCTTTCTCATGGAATCGGAACCATTTAATATACTCGCCAAGAAGTACAAAGTTAAATTAAAAACAAAACTTTTTTTTTTTTTTGTGGAGAAATTGAAAACGGACTAAAAATGGCGGCCTTTTAAAATTGCGTAATGCAAACTGTCGAACTGATTTTAGCAGGGTGGAATTTCGAAAATGTAAGTAAACACCACCTGATGATGAAAATATACATATTTTCAGTGTAACAACAGCGTTCGGAAAGCTTTCATTTCATTTTCTTTTAAGGGTTTTTTTCTTGGTTACATCAAATTGAACGAGTTTTGAAACAAAACAAAAGAAGTAATGCAGTGAAGGGATTTTCAATACAATGGCATCTTCCAAAGGAAAAAAAAAAAAGCTTTTTTGCAATTACTTCTTTATTTTGTATTATTATTATTATTATTATTATTAATTTAAAACAGTGGCTTGAGTGAGTAGAGAGGGTGTATCTAGGATGATTAGTTGGGCCATGGCGACCTGTTTCTGTTGGTGTACACTGTGTTTAAACAGCCATGTGTAATACAGTTACGCTCTGATGCACAGCTTCAGTTTCACTGCTAACGCAACTAACTGTGTAAACATATCACACGCACACACCTGTCTCATTCTCACTTATTGTGCATTTATAATTTAAACTCTTTAAATCTGTTGAAATTGATAATCGAGGACCTGTATGTCCATTCCTTGACCCCGTGCATGAACCTGATAACCCGCAGATTCATAAAAATGAGAACATCACCAGAATCTGAATGCTCACATCTTATCAGGGAACCAGACAGGGGTTTAGGATCACGACGGCTTCATACACACGTCTCCTATTAATCAGAAAATTACACTGAGGCCGTTTTCAACAGCTTTGTCAGACAGAGCGTGTGGGTTATCAGGTTCATGCATGGGGCCACAGAAATCGTATTAGAATTTCAGTCTTGCACGTCTAGTGTTCAAGCCAGTGAAACAAAATGAAAACGGTCGTACATGGCAGGATGATGTTTGCTGAGACTTTAACTCCCTTTATTTTTCCTTTTGTTTTTGTTTCCTGAAGTTAATGAGATTCAGGACTGGTGGACTGCTCTCTCTCTCCCTGACCTGCCTCCTCTGCCGCTGCTCTATGGCTCACAGGTATGGTGTCTTGCTGTGTGTGTGTGTGTGTGTGTGTGTGTGTGTGTGTGTGTGTGTGTGTGTGTGTGTGTGTGTGTGTGTGTGT
>JBCNYH010000002.1:2523381-2533381 GCA_039654325.1 Tandanus tandanus | reverse complement strand
ACATGCAAACTTGTGTGTGTGTGTGTCTATGATGCATCATTTTCCTACATATCTATAATTCTTATCTAGTAAAATGAATGTTGACGCACTGCTTTCTACCACTTTGATACTTGGAACACAAAGTATACCACCTCCTAAACTTCTTATCCCATGACACAGTGTTCAGCTTTATAAGATAACGCTCTCCTTGCCTCATGACCAAAGCACGAACATCACAACAACATGATATCATGAAGTGATCGCTCTTGAAAAAGCTTGTGTTTATTTCTTTATATGAGGTTTGGGTCTGCCACATGGTGAGATTTTTAGACCCAGCTCACTTCAGACTGAGGTTCCTTCTTCCTACTGAGTCACACAACCAAACAGACATGACTCAGAAGGAGGTACAGGAGAGCGTAGCACCGTCCAGAACGGATTCCACCCTGGGGAAAATCCATCACGTCCAGACGTCAGTGTAGAACTCATTCATGACGGGAATAAAACGTGTTGAGTGAGGGAAAATGTGACTGCGGTCCAGAAACGCATTCTGTACAGAGACTCTGCTGGAAGACCTGTGTGTGTGGTGTGTGTATGGGGTGTGTGTGTGTTAAAACAATGAAAGGAAACATTAGAAATCCCAGTGGTTCGTTGAGAAATACACTCTCACACAGATATCCATTGCTGAAATGAGGCAGATTGATATGGGTTAGGGGTCAGGTGACTGCGCTAAATTTTATTAAGTGTATAACTATCAGTTATTTATATATATATATATATTAAAAAAAAAAAAAAAACAGTGTTACGAAACAGCATAGCATGATGGAAGTGTGTCTAAAGCAGTGAGCTGTGTACCTGCGCCGTATACACTGGATATAAAAACACCCTGGTGGAATGGAAGGTTGTTGTTATGTCAAAAAAATGAAACCAAGATAAATCATTTTAAAACTTTTCCCATCTTTAATGTGTCTTTATAATCTGTACAGTTCAACTGAGAAACTAACTAATCTCTAAAGGGGGAAATGTGGGTAAATAAGGGCGAACACCTTCCCATCATTTGGGAATGTGGCTTTGTTAACCAATCTCATTCAAACTAAATAGTAGTCGCCACACACCTGCCTTTAATTGCATTAAAATCCTAATCAAATTCAGTTTGAAATTCATTTTCTTAACAGTAGCTTAGTTGCATCTTTCAGCAAAAGCCAAAGAGTTTACAAAGCATCAAAAGGATCTCACTGTTGAAGGGTATCAGTCAGGAGTGTGGTACAAAAGAATTCTGAAGGCCTTACGTACACCATGGAACACAGGGAAGACTGTCATCAATAGTGGGGAAAGTATAACACATTACAAAGAACTGGATGTACCTATAAAAACTGATAATAAATACAGGAAACTGCTTTGGAAGGCTGCCAAGAGGCCGCCAGCAACATTAAAGGAGCTACAGGGATGCACTGTTCGTGTCCTCCATGTGACGGCAATCTTATGTAATTCTTAATGTGGGAAGCCTTTTCATGCAAAGAATAACACTTAAGATTGGATAAAGTGTGCAAGTATTTAAGTCTCCCAAAAGAGTCAAGTCTCCCAAAAGCATTTGGGGAAATTTGTTATGGTCTGATGAGTTCAAGGATGAACTTTCTGGCCATTAATGCAGAAGGTATGTTTGTACAAAAACAACACCGCACATCAGCAAAAGAGTACTTGCATGATCCATGAGGTGGAAATCGTCATGCTCTGGAGCTGTTTATTGGAAGAGAGAATTATGAACAGTTTTAAATACCAGTCAGTTTTCAGGCGTGTACTCAAAAGCTGACCATGAAGAGGAATTTCACCTTTCAGCACAACAACGACCCAAAGCATACCTCCAAATCAACACCGGAATCATTTCAAGTGAAATGGCCCAGCTACAGCACAGGAGATGCCCTCGCAGTCCGGAGCGTTTTTGCAAGGAAGTTTATGCTGATTGGCTGTTACATGCCTTGCATTACATTTTGCATGAGGACCGACAGCAACAAAAGAAAAAAACTAAAGTTAAGCTGACTGACTGATCCGACCAAAAAAAAAAAAAAAAAAAAAAGGTAGAGGCTCATAAACCAGCACTCAGACTCACACAGAATAAACACAATTTAACTCGGCTAGGCAGACAGAGTTTCATCACGCCAAACAACTCGAAACATGAACTAAAATGAACTTATGAACTCGTTAAACGGATAATTAAACTAACAAGACAAGGTACACAAATAAGGGCTGAAGTCAGATAATCAACGGCGGTGGCAAGAAAACTCCGTGTTTACCCTTCCTGCTTTCGCTCCAGACCGTAATCAGGAAACACAAGGGAGATTTATGTAGTTATTTCCTCCAGGGCTGAAGTTGATTCAGTACCTAAAGGAGCCGCGCTATTCTTGTGACACCAGTCTCAGACACCTGTCAGTAGGGAGGTCTATCAGGAGCGCCGCGTTCAGGGAGTGCCCAAATCTAGAGATTACACCTGGAGGGATTGACAGTAATATCGGAAATCATCTGTTTAAATATTGTTTGGAGACCATGGTGTCTGGAGTATTAAGATCAAATCAAATGTATTATTTAATTGTTATGTTTCCTGTTTGTCTCCGTACAAACCTTAAGCTCGTCACAGGTTCAGTATTTTTACCACCGCCAAGGAGCTAATGCTTTACGTTCGGGTTGCTAGCAGGATTAGGCAAAACCTTGTGTGTAAAATTTCTACCAGAGGCAGGACTTAGGACATGGAAGGCTCCGTTAGATTTCATAGACGTTTCATTTTTAATTCTGGTTTCAGAAACGTGGTATTACAGCAGGATCAGCAGTTTGTGATGCATTTTACATGTAGCATGGCCACACCCACATTTCCTTATCTGTCAGGCAATACTCACATTAACTAAAAATATTCCTGAAGAAATTTTGTGTGTGACTGGCGTGCTGAAGTGTAGAACACAGAAAAATTTCTAAAGTTTCTAAGCAGCTGTAGCAAAACAGGTGGTGATAAATCAAAGAATTAAAGCCTAAATGCTTTGATTTTTTTGATTTATCACCAGCTGTTTTGATTCATCACAACCTACTATAGTGACAAAGGGAGGCGGGGCAAATGTGGTGAAAAAACATTGTGAGTGTGGGGGTCTAAAAACCAATCCAATTGTAATCAGCTGATACTTCCAGGTATTTAACAGTTCTATACAAACCCTGGCAGAAATTGTGGAATCACCGCACCTCGAGGACGTTCATTCAGCTCTTTCACTTTGTAGTAAAAAACAAATCACAAATGCGACAAACTTTTTTTGGTTTAAAAGCTGTACATTTCCGTTTTGAAAAATATACATCAACCTAATTAAGTTATTTTTAATTATTATTTTTTATTTATTTTTTATTTTTTTATAAATCAATCCAGACCAATCAGTTTACTACTAGGGCAGTGGTGGCTCATTGGTTCGAGTCTCAGGACCACCGAGCTGCCACTGTTGGGCCCTTGATCAAGGCCCTTAACAATCAGTTGCTCAGCTGTGTAAAAATTATATATGTAAGTTGCTCAGGATAAGGGCGTTTGCCAAATGCCGTAAATGTGAAATATGAAACAGTTGTGACAGAACCTTCCAAAAAATATTATCTTCAGATTTTTAAAAAATAATTATTTATTTAATAAAATATATTTTTTTTACTTTTTAAAAGAATAGAGTAGCCAAATCAACGCACCAGTTGAATAGCCCGGCTGTACACATAATTAGATACACATATATATTTACATATTTATTCCATTACATATTCCACCTGTCTGTCTGGAGTCAAACAAAGAGGCAGTGTATGTGTGCATGACTCGTTTTTGTGTTTTAACATGCTGCAGGTGTGTGCATGAGGTGCAGGACACAGCTGGTCGTTGCCATAGAGATAACGCTGGCAGCTAGTGACAGTTACACATACATTTTTGAGTGGAAAAAAAAAATGGCGCACGTCTTACTTTTGGACTTCTGATCACAATGAGGTTGACAGCGTTTGAGAGCCAAGAATTTGGTGAACGCGGTGATATAAATTATTTCGCTGTACTGTAAAAAGTGTTTAGAGTCACGATTTAAAAATGACCCATAATGATTTTAAAAAGCTCTATGTCTTTAATGTAGTATTTCCCGGTGCAGCTGTCAGTCAGAGGCTCGACATTTTACTTCTACAGGTGCTGTTGACTCGAAAGTTACATGGTCAGAACCAGCACACATTTTCCTCTGTTTTGATGCAAAATTTATTGGTGTAGAGTGAAAATTATGGGAGTAGAAACGAGTTAAACATAACTTTCTCCAAGATAATCTTCTGTTCTGTGCCACTCTGCTGTGACATCATCCGCTCTAGTCCAGAACATTCCATAGTGATTAATCGGGCAGTTACTGACAGTTAAACTTTTAACTTTTCAACTGAAATATGCATAAGGTGCACCTCTCGCTTTTGTACTTCTGATTTGGAAACCGTATTTCCCATCGCAATGAGGTTGACAGCGTTTGAGAGCCAAGAATTTGGTGAACGCAGTGATATAAATTATTTTGCTATACTTTGAAAAATCTTCAGAGTCACGATGTAAAAATGACCCTCGTAATGATTTCAAATTATTTCAAACACCAAAGTTTTGTATTGAGTTCTATGGAGTAATTCCCGGTGCAGCTGTCAGTCAGAGGCTCGCCATTTCACTTGTATGAGTGCTGTTGATGCGAAAGTTACATGGACAGAACCAGCACACAGTTTCCTCCGTTTTGATGTAAAATGTATTGGTGTAGAGTGAAAATTATGGGAGTAGGAGCGAGTTAAAACAACTTTTTCCAAGATAATCTTCTCTTTCCTCACACTGTACTGTGACATCACGCACGCTAGCCCAGAACACTCCGTGCAATAGACACCCATTATAAATACACAAACAGACTCAGAAATCCTTATGACACTTGATCAAAGATTAAGAGAAATCCATAAAAGAAAACAAAAAGCCATTTTAGTTCAACCAAGTTTGTGAAAGTATGGGTTCTTGGTGAGGCGTCAAAGTGAGGTGAGTTTCATGATTTTGTGTCGACCTCTCCCCATTCATTTCAATGGGATTTTTTGCTGTGGTTTTTGACTAATTGTGTCGCCATGGTAACGCAAAACCCCAATAAAAGTAATAGCACACTTCAAGGTGCCGAGACGCACATTTTGATATATAGATTGCGTGGGCGCACTTTGCCGTTCGGGCCGCATTAAGTGCAACGGAAGAAGAAGAAAAAAAAGAGTCCCATTTTTCTAGGGTGAATAGTAATATGTGTCTGCTCTTAAGCAGCCACATAAATAGTGATGGTTAGGTGGTGCAAACAAAATATTACATAAAATTTTGCTAATCAAGGTAAAGTATTGGATATATATATCCCAAAATTTATACACCAATTCTCATCCACACCAAATTATTAACTCTGGTTTTTATTTTTCAAATATGTAAACTGTCCGGCATACTTGAATAAAAATGAAACGTCTCCACTTGGGGCAGAATATGAAAAACGAACAAATTTCTGTATCATACCATAGTGAAATACGGAGTGGTTTGGGATTCTGTAGATATTTTTAAATTAGTTATTACTAAATGTACTTAAAGCGGATGTTAGCGATTCTAAAGTCTAAATCACTCTGATGGTTTACTCTTATACTAATTATGTGTTCAGCCCTGAACACATAACCTCAGAACTGCCAGATTAGCCAAAATGACTTTTAGCTAGCTAAAATAAACTTAAGATTTATATAATGTTGTGTAGTTTCACATATACTGTAAGTAGTTTGTGTATATTTAGTAACAACTGTATTTAAATTAAATATGTGTTCATTACATGGACACACTGTCTGTCCCTCATCAATGCGCAAACGTTTTTCAACGTCTCTTGATACCTCGTGCTTGATTTGCAATCAGATTAAAGAGCAGTCTTGAATTGAAGCAGCCGTTTTTACTGCCTGTGGGCTCATGGTTGGTGTGCAGGATGATTTTTCTTCACTAAGTCCAATAGTACAGATCACACCTTCGGTGATTTAGAAATGAAACGTGTTCCTGTTTCCTACTGCGAGATGAGAGATGAAACAGATTGTTCTAATGGTGGTGCTGTAGCGAAGTGTTTTAGGTATTGGGTCATATCTATGAAATTGAGAAAACTAGGAAATTTCTTTTTGCTTCTTTTGATCATGTTCTCGTGAAGAAGCCTCAAGATCCATTTTGCTCCGCCCACCTAAATTTGTAGCTAGTTTATGCAAATATATGCAAAACTTACTTCGGAGACCTTGTCATGGGATTTTCAATCCCAACTTCGGTGTCAAACTACTGAGGAGAGTCTGACCACCAACAATGATCAAAAACGTGTTCAGATTTGTAAGCGAGATGTCAATCATTTCTAGTTTTACTTGTGCACAGGAATGTGTTTTGAAACGTACATCATTCAGAAATGAACAACCACGACGTCAGTCAGCGTAGACGCAGCACCATGAACACCCAGCATTGTGTTTTTGGAGGAGCCTCCGGAACCCGTGATCACCTACAAACCCTTTGTTTCCTTATTTGACCCGGCTCTGACTCTGAAAGTCTGCGTGTTCCGCTGGACGCTCTACGTGCTGAGTGCTTTACAGTAGAGAAGATCTGGGCAGGCTGACGAAAGTGAACGTTTCTGAAGCTCCACTGATTCCAGCTTTCCTTTTCTCTCAACTGCTGTCACGTCTCCAGAACAGTAGAGGCGTTGCATGATTGCCATGCAGTCTCATGTGATGCAATCGCAAGTGGACAGCCGGAACGCAGAGCATTTTAAACACGTCTTCAGTGAGCACTTGGGATCGGATTTCATACTTCGTTTCCACTGAAGGATTGGTGCGTTGCAAATTTATGATGCAAGTGTACCACTGCGTTTTACAGGCTGGCTCAGATATTTTATTCACGTGGTCTGCTAAAGTAAATAACTCAAACTAATAAATGAAAGACACTGAAATGCTGACAGTTGCCCTGCTTGGCACAAATTCAATGGTTACACATTTTCCATCTACGAAGGGTGTGGTTGATGAGGTGCTCCTTCAGGGCTTCTCTGGATCGCCGTAGCAAGAAAGATTCGTATTCCTGCTGCATACGTGATGTGGCTGTGTCTGAAACTCCAGACTGGATTCTGCTCCTATACGGATCTTGAAGGAAAAATAGTAAGTCGTATGCCGTAGGTGAGAAATTCCACTTACCTGGGTGATCTACTACTCCGGCGATAATTTACAGTATATAGCCAGTAGGAATGCAGTCTCCTTGGAGCACCCGGTATGATATAATGATACCTTGGTACCGATATGATTTGTATTGCGATTCTGTTAGTATGATTCTATAAATATTCTGATCTGATATTAGAGGGTTTTTGTGCTTTTTTTGTTAGAATTTTAACCCTTTGAGCAAAAGTTTTATTGTTATTTCTACATGAAGTTCCCAGATATTCACTCCTAACACACGGGACGCTGTGCTACCTGCCAATGTGTTGGGTTTATTGGGTAACAAAGGGTTTATAATAAAGAAAAATAAATACACAGATTTAATCAAATATATTGTTGTTTTGACTCTATAAAAATACATTTTTTAATGAAAAGTCGTGCACGTGAGCAGGTACACCAGGACGTGTTAAATGGTTTAAACAGATCACATGTCCTGAACATGTATAGAAATATAAATTCAATCTGTTGCACATTCATATGGTCCAAAACGATGTGCTTTCCAAAACCCTTTGTGCAGGTGGACACCACGGAACTCACAGAGATTTCTGAGCGGACTAAAGCCTGCCGATTTTAATGTACACAAAGCTAGGCCATAAAACCTGTGTATCGTCTTGAGGGAAGGTTTTGACCTTCTAAATGGCATGATTTGGATTTTGTTTATTTAACTTGAACATTTAGACTAGGTGTCCCAATCTGTGGTTCCATTAGCAAAGCCATACACATGGGAAGTGCATGAAGTCGATTGCTCGCCTTCACCTTTATTCGCTGTATGGAAATATTCATTAAAACAAATCTGCAGCTTTTACGGGTTCCAGCTCAGTATGCATGTGTGTGTGTCTGTGTGTGTTCATGTAACCTGTGCCTAAGTTCAGATCTGAGCGAGATGATTGTGTATATAATGCTCATGTCCCTTTCATATAGAGAAGAGGTGGTTTCAGCATCTCTGATTCTGCGTCTGTCCTTAAATAGCCGACTGTAACGTGAGATGATAATGGGACTGATGTGAGAGGTGTGTGTGTGTGTGTGTGTGTGTGTGTGTATGTGTGCGTGCGCGCGCAGTGTACTCTATGAGGGTTTAATATAGAGAATGTGCAGGATTGTCTTTTTATCCCACTCTTGAATTTCCTTTATTTTCATTCACACCTCAACATCCAGCATGATGTAATGTAAGTGCTGAAGGTTCGGGAGGCGA
Organism: Tandanus tandanus; assembly: GCA_039654325.1. Classification (NCBI taxonomy): domain Eukaryota; kingdom Metazoa; phylum Chordata; class Actinopteri; order Siluriformes; family Plotosidae; genus Tandanus; species Tandanus tandanus. Next base: position 2,524,986 of record JBCNYH010000002.1, on the reverse strand, counting down.
GTCGCTCGTGTTCAAGCACAAATATTATACGTTCTGTCCAAAAACTCAAGCATTAGCAGGTTTATTTATAGCCCAGTGAGCTTGTGCGTCACTAAAATTCTCCAGAATCTAAAGTAATACAAGGAAATCATTTCATTCCTTTTAGATTTTAGCAATAAATAATAATAATAATAGTTTGCAACTGACCTGCATCAGTTTTGATTTAAAAAAAATTCAAAACTAAAAACTTTTTGTTTCCCTGTAAAATAAACGCAACCCCTGCATAATTACCACTTTCTTATAATTTTCACGCCCTGTAAAGTGTTCGATTTGACACTTTTTGTTGCCTGTTTATTTAAACTTTTTAGGTTAAATTCTTCATAGTGTTTCGCCTCCCAATATTCAAAAATATATGTTAACAAAGGTAAAGCTTCCTCCAGTTACCTTGCAGAAAGCATTCAAGCACATACGATGAGGTGGAAGGAGGCGGGGCTTTCATGAACTGTCCACTAATATTTGAGAGATTTACATTCAGTATGTTAATAGGAGTAACATACCCAGAGTAACCTGTTCATTTTTTTCCTCCCTTACTGCATTCTGTGAGACTGAGTGGAGAGAAGTCCAGTGTATTTCTCTCATATTTATTTTTTTTGTTTTTTACTCTGAGTGACGTCTCGGTGCTGAATGTTGAGTTATACCTTTATACTTGGAGAAAGCACAGCGGTCATGTGATCATGGCGTAGTGGGACTGAAAGCACTTGTGAAGCGACTGATTGCTCCGGATCATAAAGAGAGAGACGCGCCACGTCATAATCAGCCCTGGAGATCCACATCTGGCTGAAGATTATCATCATTAAATAATAAAGCATTGTGCTTCCCCAGGATGTGTACTTAATCTAGACAATCATTTAGTACTTTGGGAGAATTTCTGGGATTTCAGAATCAGTAACCATGAGAAACTGTCTTTTTTTTTAATTTTTTTTGTCTTCCATTTTGATTCAAGCTTTATGCCTGAGTTTAAAAGGGGAATAATGTCCATTATGCTGAGCTGGAGAACCAATCAGATCACTCCATTCCTGTGTAGTATGTCCTACGGTCAGATAGAGCCAAACATTTATTTATATATATGTATATAGATAATAAATGCATATGAAATTGTTAATCAGCGGTATATTTTGTGTATACTGGAAGAGGTTATTACCTTTGTGAGTCAGTTTGTCCGTGAACAGAATCCTGACCACACCCCATGCACAGATTTTCCTCAAACTTGGTGGGGACACTGCTGTACCGGAGTCCCAGAGATTATTTGATTTTGGAATGTCTGGGTCCGAGTTGATCAGAGCAGTGTCACAAATGTATGGAGAGAGTGTGTGATGTGGAACACTAATAGACCTTTCCGCACTGTCACCGTGCGTAGAATTTGAACCAATCAAAGCTCCTTATTTTCATAAGTGTCCCCCTCCAGCTCTCACGCCGAGACGATGAGACGATGTCCCACATGGAGATGCCGGCTGGTTATATATATATATATATGTGTGTGTGTGTGTGTGTTTGTGTGTTACAGAACTCCGACCTGACGACAGTCTGTTCTGTGCCTCCAACGAAAGACAAGTGTATTCATTAATT
>JBCNYH010000002.1:2504537-2517037 GCA_039654325.1 Tandanus tandanus | reverse complement strand
TATTGCAGAAGAGCACTATCTATTATCTATATTTTAACTCCGGGAGATGGTGGTTATGGTGGTGGCAGTAATTAGATTCATACCACACCACACAGTTAAAGTTTTCGATCACATCTCTGTGTGTGTGTGTGTGTGTGTGTGTGTGAGTGTGTGAGTGTATGTATGTGTGTGTGTGTGTGTGTGTGTGAGATACACTTGTTGCTGGGTGTGATCCTTAAGCTTTCCTCTTCTGAAGAACTCATAACGCTTTATAGGTCTTTCTTTAGCCTCCTCTCATTGTTTTCTAGGCACTTTTTTTTTTTTTTTTAACTTATCTCAACTTTCCCAGCAAGCGAGGGCAGAAGGACAGGGATTTCCTCAGCCGGGTGGGAGAGCAGTGCTAGACACATGACTCGCATTCTCTCACTTGAGCTTGTGCTCTGGACACACACACACACACACACACACACACACACACACACACACACACACACACACACATCCAGCATTGTAAGACTTTGATGAAAAGTTCTTGTGTTGTAATTTCAGTGTCAGTTATGAGTTTTGGGAGCGTATCCTTCTTCCTGTTTTAACTCCGATGAAGAAGGATGTCATGCAGTTGTTTATGTAACAACGAGCACAGAAGTTGTCCAAAACCCAATGAGTGGGTGTATCTCTGGTGTTTAATGAAGCAGGACCTGTAGGACCGCCTTGTTAGGACAGATTGACTGCGCAGTCCACCTGTTTTTGTGTGTGTGTGCTTTTTGTTTAAGAAGCAGATGACGTTTGCCTGGAATGATGTTCAGGGAGAAAGATGTTTTTCACCTATTTCCATGGAAGCAAACAAGTCGGGACGGCTTTTATATCAAACATGTATAAACACACACACACACACACAGATGTATTGACATCTGGAGAAATGTAGCGTGCAGGAAGTGACAAGTCGCGGTGTGTGTTTATATCACGGGATTTCTGACTGTTTTTGCGTGAGCGTGTGTGCGCGCGCGCATGTGTAGACGTTGATGTAATCTTCATGATGAAAGCTTTTATTGAAACACCTAAAAGGTCTTTATGCTTCCTTCTGGTTACTGAAGTGAAGGATGAGGTTGGGCGTCGCTGTGCCAGGGGAAGTGCGTGCCATTAAATATCTGAGCTTGTCTTCTCTCTCTGTGTGTCCGTGTCCAGCCTCTGTCCCAGTGAGCAGCAGCAGCAGCAGCGTTAATAGACGCCATACGGCTCTGTCCGTTCCACTCAGCTGGGAGAAGCGCAGCATTCACGCCGTAGCTATGTCCAGCATCACCATTGACCCGGAGCTCAAGCCCGGGGAGTTCGTCATCAAGAGCCTTTTCGCAGAGTTCGCCGTTCTGGCCGAGAAGAAGATCGAGGTGGTCATGGCTGAACCACTGGTTAGTACCACTGAGATATAAAACACCCCCAGCAACAACAACCTAGTACACTGCCTAAACCAGCCAATGAGAGACAAACATTCAGGTTACACTCATTAAAAATAACGATCCGAGGAAGGAAGTAAATACATTCCTCAGAAGTGGAGTCACACATGCTTGTTTTTGCGTTTTCTGAAAACAGAGATATTTATATATGACTCACTGTACTGTGCAAACATCCTCAGCCTTTTATGCAGGAAGTGAGGTAACCCTGTCGTATCTAATTAGCATAAGTTGAGATTGTCGCGGCTCACGCCATCATTGAAATCAATGTTACACACAGACTGAAAAAACAAAGGGTCGCCTGACGCCTCGTCACTCGCTCATGTGAGCAGACATCAAAGTCTGTTACAGCATGATTTAAAAAGTATATCGAACATTAGAGATATTCACAGAGATATGACATTTTTTATTAAAATGAATCAGACTTGTTGGTATAAAGCAACATTACAGATTCATTCAGTACCTCAACAAAATTAAAATGACTTTTGAGGTGTGTTTTTTTCCATATCAGATCTCATGTATCAGATCAGCAACCATGACAAAGTCAGATAACATTTTGCTGTAGACAGTTTATCCTCAGCACTATCTGAGAACTGGACTGCAGTCACGACATGTACTTGTGTTGATTTTATATAAGCAGCTGATTTACAGTAAGCTTCTACACTCAGCCGGTTGCTTATCCCTCCATCTATCCATCCAGACATGACTTTCATATGTGTGTGTTTGTTATTCTTGGCTGCTAGGATTTTCTTGCTAGGCAACTGAGATTAATATTTCATGTCATGTGAGAAATCCTGCCCCGATGACTGACTAATCATCCGTTTCCTGTCCAGGAGAAGCCTTTATCCAGATCTCTGCAGAGAGGGGAAGATGCACAGTTTGATCAGGTAAGACGTTAAATAGAAGCAGTAGACGTGCTGCGTGCGCGTCTTGGACCCGGGAATCGCTGCGTCATCCGCAGCAATACATCACCGCAGGGTGCCGGAGTGTGTCGGCCAAATGCAAGCAGGGCAGAGGGAGCAGTTATATAACTCTTCTCAGCGGCATCATTCCCTTTACCACACAGTCAGTCATCCTCACGCTCAGGGCGAGACGATTTGCGATAGTATTGGGAATCGCTGATACACTCAAGCTGTCTGTGGGAGCGTGGTGCCTGCCGCTTTAAGATCTGGACAAATAAACCTGTCCTTTTCACCTGTTTTGCACTTTGTACACACTTTAATATTGTCTGACTTCGGAGCAGCACTGTTGCGCTTTCTTGCTGTAATGATGCAGCGTTGCATGTATGTATCTGGCCACACCCCCTTGGCCCTGAGCGTTGCTGCAGCAGTATGCTACGCACAGAGCCTAAACCCCTCCAGAGCCACAATGACATACTTATGGGCGATTATCATCAGATACCTGATATTAGTATAAACTACACAGGAATGGTTTGATCTGATTGGTCTGCTCTCTCTGGATTAAAAATCATTATTCTGAGTGGATAATGCTTGAATCAAAGTGACACAGTTTACCTCGGGCCCTCCAGCTGGCAGTCTCTTGATTATCATGCGTTATCATTAGGTAAAATAAACCAATATGAATAAAATAATGTGTGTTTTTCCTAGTAGTATATTCTAAAGTTTTGAATTAGTGTGTAAACTCATCTTCACCAAGCCGGGTTTCTTCAGTGTTTGTGTAGTGTGTCGGCTAACCTCTCGATGAGAATGCTAAAATAGCCTCTGTTAGCTCCACAGCTCATACGGAGCTCTGCTTCATTAGCTCGTCTCAAAGCACACACTTCACCTGAATAGTCCTCGTCATGGTTAAATGATGTAAATAAAAACTATAAACATCTCGTTTTAGTCGGTTTCTTGCTTATCCTTCCAGTGCGAATACACCTTTACAGAGCCAGTTTTCTCATGTGTCTGTGTAGGTGTGTACTAAACTCCGAACAAGTATGCTTCACGCTCTGTAGCGCTTATTAACTCCGCTCAAAGCGCAGAGCTCACCTGACCAGTCTCTGTCATAGTTAAAATATGTAAATATAAATTATTTCTTATTTTAGTTCACTGAAAAGGGTTTAAAGAGATGTCGTTACAAATCTCTTAAGCTCTGCATCTGCCTGCGCCGGGAGCCTGCTTGCGTTTGTCCTGATTCGAGGGGGGGGCTATATACATACGTACAAAACTCACTGCATTGTGGGTAATTACCTAGATCACATTGGCATTAATTAACAAAGGATCGTAATCATCTGGTAAAGCCTTTATGTGGACAGTGTAAATGGAGATGCTATCCAGGGTAGCCAAAATTTATTCTGAGAAATGACCCATGTATCATTTTTCTAACTGTGTAATATTGCACTTCTTTAATCAATAATCACTCCATCGCCAAAATACTGTATTATTCTATAAAGCAACCTGTAAATATGACCGGAGCTTCACTAAATGTGTCCTGTGTGGCTGTTTGAATTTGCATTCTCACTAATCTCTCATGATTGGCTGCACCAAAGTTATCAAATATTTTCAAGAGACTTTTAAAGAGAATTAACTGTTCATTTATGGTTTCTAATAAAAAATACTAACTGGGATTGTTTTGTTGCGCCCTGCCCTGCTCCACCCCATACATTCCAGGCTAGGTTTAAGGGTTTAAAGGGTTATTGTGCTGGATTTTTATGCGAGTTGGTATAAGACATAAGTGCAAGTGTGTGTGTGTGTGTGTGTGTTGTAGTTAATAAGCTCTATGAGCTCGATAGCGGAACACTGTTTGCCCTCACTGCTGCGCACGCTGTTCGACTGGTACCGGAGGCAGAGCGGCACTGAGGATGAGTCCTACGAATACAGACCCAGATCCAGCACCAAGTCGAAAGGGTACACACACACACACACACACACACACACACACACACACACACACACTCATGATATGGCTTCCTTATATTTATATATATATATATATATATATATATATATAAAATATAAAAAACTCGTTTCATTAGACTTCACAATTTGTACTGTTTTGTTTTTTTTGCTCCAGGGACGAACAGCATCGGGATAAAGACTACCTACTGGAGAGGCGGGACTTAGCCATAGACTTCATTTTTTGTTTAGTTTTAGTGGAGGTTTTGAAGCAGGTGCGTGTTGAAAAGAGATGCCTTTAGGTTTTTTGTCAGGGTGTATCTTTATCAGACCTCATCTTCACCTCGTGCTCTTATGGTTGGTGATGATGCTGTTTTTGTCCTGCTCAGATTCCTCTTCATCCTGTACCAGATGCATTAGTACATGAGGTCCTTAACCTGGCCTTTAAGCACTTTAAACACAAAGAGGGGTAAGTTTTGCACATGTATCTGCACACACACATAAAACATGACCCAATAAGACTCTTTATTATGTGGCAATGACAGTACATGCAATCTGATTGGCTGGAATTTCCCAGTATGGACAGGTCGCAAACCTTTTCTCCGCCTGCCAGCGCTCGGCTTAAACAACAACAAAAAAAAAAAGATCACATTGACTGCTGGTAGCTTTTTAACAGGAGTGATGACGAGCACTCAGAGGAAACTACCATCCTAAGCAGAAAGGGATCGTTGCATTTGTTTTGCATTTAATTTGTTGCAAAGGACAAAAATAGGACAACCAGGGAGAGTTACGTTAGTTTATCCTTGACTAAAAGAGTGAAAACACCATTAAAGAAAAAGACCTCCACTTTTCCTGTTTGTAGCGTATACTTGTAGAGAGAAAGGACACCGGTGGCCATTTTCCGTGACTTTGCGAGTTTTTATCCATGCAAGCATTTCACAGCCAGCATGAACGAGGTCGGTTTGGAGAGCTGTGTCACCCGTGGGGCTGTCCGTCCGTCCGTCCCAGCATCTTCTAGGATCAACTTTTCTTTCAGCTTTTCTTGGAATTTCTTTGAACATGGCAGGAATGTTGGATACATGCTGAGGATATACGTGCGTATTATCGTACGACACTGCTCTACAGCCAAAACGCTTCTGAAATAACAATAGTCAAACTTTACTAATTTTGGGCCGCTGGGAGTGAAAGTGATGTTTAAAATTGTTGATTGGCTCTAGTTTTTGAGAAATGTTACTGGGTCAGCATATACCATTAAAATCAGAAGTCTCTAAATGATCCATCTGTCATTGAATCTTGGATTAAAACTTCGGTAAATGATGCTCTCTGATTTGTCAGTGTTTTATTCTTCACTTCTTCATCTCGAGGGACACATTCATGTTTTTGTTTGCTCAGATAAAGACATGCCTTGTACTTGTGTGAACAGTGCAGATAACTTCTACTATGTTTGTAGTTCTGTGGTTAAGAAAGCCGACCACCTTTACTTTGGGTGCAAAATTGGGGATTAGGACAAGAACTGGGCCCCACACATAGGCTGCGGCAGATCTTCACCAGCGGTTGAAGAGGAAAAGGAAATCGATGCTTATAACTGTACAAGTGATTTGGAGAGAGCCAACTGATCATCTCAACCATTGTTACTTCTGCACGGTACCTCCGCTTGGGAAAGGTTGGACAAAGAAGACAAAATGGACTGTGCAGTTTCATTTAATGAATACTAGAGACAGGAAAAGAAGTGCTGAGTAAACCCTGAATAAGAACGGATCTCTCTGCTTATATATCTGTTCATAAGGGTTTTCACTTTTCTTCCAAAAGTATTTAGTCTGTAACCCTTCTGCTTATTTTGAAGTCTTAAAAAAGAGAACAGGTGAAATATTATTATAGAAATAATCAGAGAAACTATGATTCATTAGATATTAATAAGAAATTATGAGAAAACTGTTTATGATTTATCTTTAAAGCTCTAGCATAGCTATCAACACAATTTAACTATGTAGACGCCAAATGTAAAAGAAACTTAAATATCTAAGAAGCAGTAGCCAATCAGCCATTTTTATTGTGATATTTCAATTCAGACAAAATCTATAATAAACCGCGCAATTTATTTCCGAAGCAGACAACTTCCAAACATTTCTGTAGCAGTGAAATAGTGACCGGGTGACTTTTATCACAGTTTTTCTACCATGTAATAAACTCACTCACACTCCTGAATTAAACCTTCCTCGTTTAAATTAAAACCACGACTCCAGGAAAATTTTATACCGAGTGCTTATTCAGCGGAGGATATTGATTCTGCCTTGATTCCAGATTCCTGATCAAAGCCACGGTTTGGAATTTCCTTGCACTGACCTCACACATAGTTATTAAGAAGTGTGTGTATAACATGACTTATCTCAGAAGTGTGAAGTCGGAGCTGGTAACGGTGTCCTTTTTAGTGGTACAGATTTAAAAGGCAATACGTCTGCACGTTGATTGATATTAAGTGTTAAAGTAAATATTTGCAGGTACAGGATGACCCATTTGAAGGTGAGAATGTTCCTCTACGCTCGCTGTGAGTGGCCAGTTTAACAGATCGTCCTGAGTTCCCAAACAAGAATTCCATTTCAGTGTCTATTTGGGGGTTTACTGGGATCTTATTTCTAGGATAACATGAAATAAAACCCACATGCTTCTTTTAAACACGTACATAAAACCAACAAGTACCTTCATCAGAGAGAAAGAGGTTTACAGACAGCAACACACTTCATCACACAGCCTTCTGCCCTTCATTCATAGTTGCTGAATTAATAAACATCTCCTACTCCTACTTTAAATTCCACCTCAGGACTACTTTCTCGGTTGCTTACCATATATTAATTGTTTAACCCTTCAGCGATAAAAACTGGAGGGGCTCAGACACTTTGAGCTCGGCCTTCTGGTTGGCCAAATTAAATTCTCTGTACCAGAACAGGAAATTCCAAGTTGTTGAAGCTGCAGTTTCTTTGCTTTATCTAGGAATTACGAGTTATGGCCTGCAACAAAAGACAAAATGTATCACACAAGGTGTGTGTGTATAGTAATTTGTTGCTTCGTTTTGACAGGTACTCTGGCCCTAACACTGGTAATGTGCACATCATTGCAGATCTGTACGCCGAGGTCATCGGAGTTCTCACACAGTCCAAGTGAGTCGGGATTTCACTCAAAACCTTTAGGCTTCTCATTCCTGTTCCTTTCTCACACCACCCGAGTAGGAAGGTACAGTGCGGAGAGTTAAGTAAAGAACATCCCGAACAGCCCCAGACACATTTATGGCTGCCGTAATTCACCTTCAACACATCCTAAATCTCCAGCACAGTTCCACAAAGCACCCAGTGATCTAATTTTACTCAGTGCTGCGATAGTAGTAATAAAAAGTGATTTACCCTGCGAGTGCTCCATGCCATTATATATTTACTTATTTATTTAGTTTACAGCTACTTAATCTTATAATTGTGTTTAAAATATATTGTAGATAAGGGAGTTGCTGATAGTCTGGAGTCTGAATGTGACAGGATTAGGAGTGTATTGAGTTTAGGGCACTCTGTAGTATCGCACGCACTTAGCAGTACACATGTTGGAAGGGTTATCTTGGCGCAGATGTGTGTCATTTGGCGGTGTGGATGTGTGCAGGTTTCAGGCCGTGCGTAAGAAGTTCATCACAGAGCTGAAAGAGCTGCGGCAGAAAGAACAGAGTCCTCACGTGGTGCAGAGCATCATCAGCCTCATCATGGGCATGAAGTTCTTCAGAGTCAAAATGTACCCTGTGGAAGACTTTGAGGCCTCCTTCCAGTTCATGCAGGTGGGCACAGACACGCACGGCACTCTGTAACACCCTACGTCTTGCACTTAAGTTATTGATACACCAGTGATTGTTTTTATTGTAATAAATGATATATATGTTTATATATTTTTAATTTTATACAGGAATGTGCCCAGTATTTCCTTGAGGTGAAAGACAAGGATATAAAACATGCTCTCGCTGGCTTGTTTGTGGAGATCCTCATCCCTGTAGCTGCTGTAAGTACCTCACTGCTCATTTACTACATGTGGTTTTTGTATATATGCGTATGAGCCTGAGATGCACCTGGCCGCGTGCTTTGAACTCAATTTTGGCTCTTTCACTTTTCTAAAAAAATTTTAATGGGAGTTGCATTCCAAAGAGAAACCACAAAATATGACTTATTTATCCCAGACGCAAATATGCAACCTTATCTTTGGGATAGCGCTGAATGTTTCCCAGCCACAGCACTAGTATAGTGGTGCTTTGCAAAGTTATTTAGGCTTTGCTAAAAGACAGTTGAACTTTCAGCTCTCTGATTTTTCAGTGGAGTCCTGAATGTAAGAGAAAGATGATTGACTTTGTAAGGGGAGGTCTGGGCCTGGCAACAACCTGTAACCTTGTGAAGCAGATCTGGACCCAGGAATTTATGGAAGGCTTTTTGACCAGCATTTATTAGCAGATCTCTGCTAGCGGGATTGTACAAAAGCTACTAATCTGATTTTTATCAAACTCGGTGGAGGGGTGGGGCCTGGGCCTGGAAAGAACCCATTCAATTTTGGAGGTAACCTGTGGATCATGTTGAAAAAAAAATCCTGTCTATCTTTATTTAGCATGGGGCAAAATGTCCGTTTAACGCCCACTAGGGGGAGACATTTCATTATAACTAAGGAAGGTAATAATAATCTATTTGTGCCTGGCAGAGACCTTTCACTCTGAGTGAAGAACTATTTTGCTTAATATGCAACAGATAGGTCACATGATTGGGTATAAAAAAAAGTTAATTTTATAGAATCAGAGTCCCTCTAAAGATGGGCAGAGGTTTTTCAGATCACCAATCTGCAAAAACAAACAAACAATAAAAGAACCAGTGTCTACAAATGGTGGAATATTTTGGAATAACGTTCCGCAATATAAAATTTCTAAGGCGTTGAATATCTCATAATCAACAGTACATAATATTATCATAAGATTCAGAGATTCTGAAGAAAGGGACGAGGACTAAGATAACTGTTGAATGCCTGTGGTCTTTGGGCCCTCAGATAATACTGCATTAAAAACAGGCGTGATTCTGTCATGGCTTGTCACTGCATGGGCTCAGGAACACTTCCACAAATCATTGTCTGTGAACACATTTAGCAGAGATACAGGCTGATTAAACTGCCTGCTGATAACATGCTGAAGGGTGCCTTTCCTCTTTGGTCCAGATACAACACATAAAAGCATTTAGTTGATTTTTTGTTTTCTTTTTAATAAATATATAAAATAATGAGGTCACTGTGACTGAATCCTTGAATTAAACATTTTAATTGTAACGGTCTGTCTCTGTGTGTGTGTGTGTGTGTGTGTGTGTGTGTTGTGTACAAGTGTATTTATCTCTTTGTTGGAGCCACTGTCTAAATGTCCTAGTTTTATTTTTCCTTATTTTTTTATTTATTTATTTTTTTTAGAAGTATTGTTATGGTTTAGGTGCATTTATTAGTTACGGGATTGTTATATAAATGGAACCAACTGTGTGTGTGTGTGTGTGTGTGTGTGTTTTAAGGCTGTGAAGAACGAGGTGAACGTGCCGTGCCTGAAGAACTTTGTGGAGATGCTCTACCAGACTACTTTCGACCTCAGCTCCAGGAAGAAGCACTCATTGGTAAATGCTTGTCTCATGCAGTGTCTCCGTGTGTCTGAGTTTATGTACAGTAAAAATGTGCTACAGTCTTCTTCGTGGCAGAAATTCGTCGATGAAACGAGGCATGAAAGCATCCAGCCTGTTGTCAGGGCGAATGTGACTTTTAAATCCTGACGTTGCTGCTATTTTTGGGAGCATCTTTTCAAAAAAAGAAAATTAGCTGTAGAGTCTGGATGGGGCGATCACTAGACAGGAGGGGTAACTGTGAGATTGAAAAAGTGGAGGTTGGCTTTACATCTCCGAGGAAGCCCGTGTGATTAGTCACTGATGTGTGATAAGTGGCAGAGAGTCAGGTATGCCCACTCATTTTGTAAGCCCCGCCCCTTTTCTTAATGCAGAATTCAGAATGTCTTCATTGGGGAAAACGATCTTGCATTTGTACAAGTTGCTTCTTGGTTTAAACGGATGTGTTTATCGCATGGACATGAACTGGAAATTCGCTCATCATATCAGTGCGGAATGTCCACCGATATGAGCAAGGCACCGAACCCCCAACTGCTCTCCGGGCGCCCCAGTGTGTGTGGCAGCCCAATGCTCCGAGTGTGTGTGCTCACTTTTGATGGGTTAAATGCAGAGGCTATAATTTCCCTTGTATAGCAAAAACAAAAAAATCTAAATATCCAATTCCTGCCCATCAAGTATTTCCTTCCCTATCACACGACCACCACCAACCAGGGAGGGGCGTAAGCAAGCACATACCCCCTTCGTGACATGCAACACTGCCACCTGCCTCTTTATGAACCACTGCGCTTGCCTATTTGGGGGCGGTTTGACACACTTGGAGAGAAAACCCTATCCGCCCCCTCATACGAATGAGCTCACAGACGCCCATGATTGGCTGGTGATCGTTGTGAGTGACAGGGAAGTGAGCATATGACATCCCTCCCTCCTGTGAGAGCTCGGCCAATTAGCTCCCATGGACTCCAGGTCACGGATGGCTGTGGCATCACCCTGGATTCGAACTTTCGATCTCCGGGTTGATAGTAGCGCTCCTTGTCGATGCGCCACTCGGGACTTTTGCTCAATTTTTGATCGCTGGCTGCTTGGATCTCGTTTATACTGAATAATGCTAAAAAGCCTTGCTGTAAAGGTGCTAAATGGCGAGGTAACTAGTGGGATTAAATGAACCTTTTCCTGTTAAACCTCATTTGTTTGAAATATTTTTAACAGAAAGGGAAAACAGTGTGTATTAGTGCCTATATCCAGAAAGGTTCAATGTTTAATAGGTATAAGATGGTTAATTCCAGCTTACTACAACAGGTCTCTTCCAGTCAGTGCTGTCTGTTCGTCTGTCCATCCATCTGTGCATAGTTAAATTCCACACACTTACTCAAAAGTGCCATCACTGACCATCACCATTTTTGTTATGGATGTTGGGACTGGGTGGCTCCACAAGTCAATTCATTTTCAGTTCATTGGGTAACTACACAAGCCAATTTATATCCAATATGGCCCCTAGTGGCTTGAGGGGTTTCACCCACTTTGCGGGGTTTCAGCATAGGGAATACCTGTCCGAAATCGCTCAGTCATTCACTACCTCTTTTTATTATATCGGGAGTTACATGCGGAGGATTATATAGTGAGCTCAACGGTGTTAAAACACTTTTGGACGCTGATCCTCGGTGCCGTTGTGAGCTGGTAGTTTGCTGCTGCCTTAAATAAATTTGAGGCTCAGTTTCTTTTTCGGCATTGTATTATATATTTTATTAAAACATTTATTAGGATATATTTAATGTCTTGCTCCATTTTGGCTTTTTTTTTTTTTTGTCTCCTTGACAACTATTTTTGAATGTACTTGACTGTCTATTTAGCTAAAGCTTTTTAAGTTAAATGTAGTATTCCATACCTTTATAGGACAGGCTCACGTTTCTCTCCTCCCGCGTGTCAGGCATTTTTTCCAGCAGCCCAAACACAATGCAAGATGGTGTATATATTGCTTGGCTAGTTAGCATTACTTTTCACGATGCATTATGGGATACATTGAGTGCATTACTTAGTTCTCACTTTGCATTCAGTCGCCACTACAAAATGGTGAACACACTGTATGGTGAGTATTGAGTGATTTTGGGCACAGGGTACATGTTGGATTCAGACACTGTTGATAGAAAGATGTGAACTTTACACCTACTTACTATGTCCAACCACTCCCCCCTTCTCTCTCTCTCTCTCTCTCTCTCTCTCTCTCTCTCTCTCGCGCTCTCTCTCTCGCTATCTCGCGCTCGCTCTCTCGCTCGCTCTCTCGCTCGCTCTCTCGCTCGCTCTCTCTTGCTCTCTCTGTCTCTCTCGCGCTCTCTCTCTCGCGCTCTCTCTCGCGCTCTCTCTCGCGCTCTCTCTCTCGCACTCTCTTTCTTTCTCTCTCGCTCTCACTCTCTCGAACTCTCGCTCTCTCTCTCGCGCTCTCTCTCGCGCTCTCTCTCGCGCTCTCTCTCGCGCTCTCTCTTGCGCTCTCTCTCTCTCTCTCTTGCTCTCTCTTTCTCTCGCTCTCTCTCTCGCGCTCTCTTTCTCTCGCTCTCTCTCTCGCGCTCTCTTTCTCTCGCTCTCTC
>JBCNYH010000002.1:2480586-2504437 GCA_039654325.1 Tandanus tandanus | reverse complement strand
TGTGTGTGTGTGTGTGTGTGTGTGTGTGTGTGTGTGTGTGTGTGTGTGTGTGTGTGTGTGTTGAAAAAGCTGAAAATAAGTAGCATGCTGCTTAATAAAATGTGATCCGTTATAAAGTTTTGGATCTTTTCCTTGCTTTTTTCTCCTGATGATGTGATTTAGGATTCCTCCCCCACCCCCCCTGAATCCCCTGATTTAAATTCGATGTCGTAATCATGTGCTTGTAATTCAGTGTAATTTTTTCCCCCGTTTAATTCTCTGGGAGTAGCAAGTTCTATTAGCGTTTTTAATCCTAGCTTATCCCCTCTGATTCTGTTGTACAAACGGGTTTCTGATCCGATCTGAGCTTTTCCTTGTTTTGTGCATGTAATCAATCTATGTATAGATTCAATGATGAAAGCAGAGTTGCTATGATTGGTGGGTAGAGGCACCTGTAGAACCCTGGCTTGTGGTTTGTTGGCTCTTGTATGGGGTTCCTGATTGATCCATGATCTCTCCTTTTGACTCCAGTAGTTCTTACTACTTTCTCCTTATTCTTGCCGACGTCTCCTCCCTTTTTCTGCATCAAACTCTACAAGTTAACCCTCCACCTGCTTCTAATCTCTACATTGCTATCTTTCTGTCCAGCTGCTAATTAATAATCACAGTGCTCCTTTAGCAATAATGCCGCTCTTCTTATTGCTACAGTGTATAGCGTAATGCTAAAATTCTTTGTACTCTGAGAATTATATATAAGTTTTTCTGATTTACGGGAAAATCGAAACATATTCCATTGTGTCGGCTCCCGAAAAACAAGGATCCACGGGTTATGTTTGTTAGAGCCAGTCTATGAATTTTATAAACATCTAAAGAACATCTGCTTCAATCATTTTTACATCCTTATTAAGGTACATGAGCGTTAAATTTATGTCACGCTTCACAGTTACGTTATAAATCTGAACTGGAAGCAGTTAAAGGGGTGTTTTTCTGACTATATAATCACTTTCTCTTATCAGACAGTGGGAATGACCCGTAAATAAAATCTCCTACTTCGGTTATAGTGCTGCTCCACATCGTTTTAGTGCACATGCAGCAAAGGAATTTTAAATCAGTCGTAACTTTTTAATTTGTAGCGAATCGTACTCCGCTCTGTTTTTACAGTCTGGGCGATTCCATAATTACGCATATGTGTGTACACAGAGGTAATCTATTAGGGAAGGGAGTCACCAGGGACCACCCGATATATCGCACGACACCCATTCGATTTGTATTACAATTTTAAAACCTTGAACCATGGGGAGAAAAGTTTATTTCTACACAAAATTAGCACATAAGTCAGTCTTACCACATGGGACGCTGTGTTGCCTGACAGTGTGTGAGTAAGATAGAGTGCACTACCTATAGGACTATAGAGGAACGGAAACGTTTCAAACCCTCGAATGATTTCATTCATTCATTAACCTCTTAATCCTGCTAGGACGGGGAGGCTGGTGCTTATCTGAGCCGACATTGGGCAACGGTGGGGTACACCTCGAACAGCTCGCCAGACCGTCGTAGGACCAACACACACAGCCATTCCCGTTCACACTCACACCTACAGTCAATTTAAAGCAACCATTTAGTCTAATGTGCATGTGTGTGGACTGAGGGAGGAAACCGAAGTACCCGGAGGAAACCCACACAAGCACTGGGAGAACATGCAGACTCCGCACATAAATGCCCGAGCCAAGGAATTGAACCCAGAACCTTCTCGCTGTGAGGTGGACGTGCTAACCACTACACCATCATGCCGCCTCATCTCAAATTCGACCGGAAATTAAAGATGAATAAAGTATTAATTTTGGAGCCAGCATTGCGATACCTAACTGAATCTATCACATAACTTACCGCGTCACTATATATCTAAACACGCATGCAAACGCTTAAGCGTACACTCGCCATATTGAGGCGGCTGGAGCCTCGGCCTTTTCTCCCAGGTCTGGTCGTGCAGGTGCCAAAAATGTGTGCATCACGTGTACTCAAAGAAGCCTGCTTAGAGTGGGCATACAAGGGTTTTCCCAAAAAATTCACATTTCCACTCAAAATGACCCTTTAAACACTTTCACTACACAAAAGTGACGTGAAGTAAAATTCAGGTTCATCAGGGAGAGAATTAATGCAAACGGAAATACTTTCCTGTTCGCTGTGCCCACTGGGTGCACTTTAATCCGTTTCATGCCGAGTACCGCGGATTGCAGCGTCGTGTTTCGTATGCGGTTATGTATAGACCATATCCTCCAATCTCGCTCTCATCACTCCGCATGTTCCTAACATGGTTCGGTATTTATTTGGTTTGTGTGGGTTCATATTTGTTTTCTCTAGTTCTTACTCTCATCCTTTGTTCTTTTTTATTAACATGCATGTTTCCTCCCATTTATCACACTCCCCACCCCATCTTTTTCTTTCTTTCTTTTTTCTTTCTTTTTTTCACCCCTCACACATTCACTTGCTCCAGATGCCATCAAACAACAGCATCCGTAAGCAGATTGAGACTCTCCAGGTGAGTGGTGACTGACTGTCAGGGGAGCTGCTGTTGTTTCTCCGAGGTCGTCTGATTGGCCTTGTCTTCTGCGTGGATCACTGGGATTTGATTTGATTTGGTTTTAACTTCTTTGCAGTTTTAGCTGTGAGCTTTTGGTAAGGTTTGACTAAGGTGCCCACTACTGTGGGTTTTTAAAAAAATATATATTTTTTTGGAGTTGTGTGTAGAGATCAGTGACATAATGTTCAACTAGTTTAGAAAAAAAATAAAACAAGCTAAGATGTAACCATATGAAGCGTGGAGGAACCATTCAAGCTGCCCACCAAAAAGCTCACTGTGATTGCTAATGCGCAATGAAATGATTGGTCTGTTAGAGAAAAATTGTTTATTGGACTTCGCTTCTAATCGTGCTACCTGTGTATGTGTGCTGAGTGTATGTCTTTCAGTCCCTCCAGGATTCTGTGGGCTTTTTTTTTTTATTGTTGCGGTTTAAAATACCAAATTTTACAGCAGGTTTATAAAAAAACATTGTGATACATGTTGCATTGTTTTTAGCGGAGCTCCTGAGCTGTGCAACATGGGCATGGAACACGACCTGGATGGTTGTCCTGTGTCCGTATGTGCTCACCATAGAAAACCCTAATACGGCTGATTTGATTTTGCTGATTTGGTTGCTGTTGATTGGCTGTTATTAATTGCTGACCTGTGTGATGACGGGCAGCAATTAAAAAAAAAAAAAGAAAGAAGGAAAACAGATTTATATTACACTTCACCCTCGATTTCCCGTACCTCTATTTCCCGGATTTCCCGTACAAAATCTTGCGCCGGACATTATTTGGTATTGCCGGAAAAATGCTCGTACAAGTCCAGGAATTGATGATGGAGTCCGGGACGGTCATGATTTTCCAACTTCCCTCCTGTCCGGCCCGTTCCCGTCCGAGTGGATGGACGAAAATGAAGCAGCAGAGGGGCACGAAATAATGTCCAATGAACAGATAGTGGCATCAGTGACGGGAGAGCGAAGGGAAAGTGAAAGTGAGGACAGTGACGACGAGCTGTCAGGCAAAGTGTTGTAAAAGTCCAGGACTGCTGCTGAATAATGGTGATTGCCGGACCGATTATGGTAAATGTCCGTGAAAGGGTAGGGACCCCGGACATTAGTGATTGCCGGACTTTTGAGGTTTCCGGACAGCCGATCCCCCCTAATAATCTGGGAAATCGAGGGTGAAGTGTATTAACAAAACTGAAACCCCAAAAATAGAGGCTCATACACCACCACTCAGACTCGCACAGAATAAAAATACAATCTAACTCAGTTAGGTTCAATAAATAAAACAAGTTTCGTAAAGCTAAACAACATCAAACATTAATGGGAATATGAAACATGAACTCGTTAAACGGATAATTAAACTGACGATGATAGAACAGCTATTTATTTATTTATTTTCTCCCTCCCCCCCAGGCCTGAAGTTGATTCAGCCCTTAAAGGAGCCGAGCTACTCTTACAACACCATCCTCAGACTCCTTTGAATGGAGATAACTATTGGAAGCTCCACTGTTATGCAGTCCCTAAATCTATATATTTGGCATTTATTGCAATGAAATGGCAGGATTATATGAAAATCACATCTGCATCTTGATGTCTTCAAAAGCATAAACAAGGAAGTGATGTATGGTGACGTATGTCTCAATGTTTGCGTGAAGGACTGCTATGATTGGTGAAACCTACAATATAATACAGTGATTGGCCATATTTTCAGAAAAGTTACAGTGATTGGTTAAAATTGCAAGGTCGTGCAGAATGCATGAGGATTGGTTGAATTCACATGAATCCATGAGATCATGACATGACAAGTTCCTGGAGGGATTGATCTTCGCAGATTAAACCTTTTCAGTGCTTTTTTAGAAGTTGTACACAATAAGTAATTGTGTTTGTAGAGGACCTGGGGTGTAAGAGTTGCTTTGTTCGGTAACTTTTCCAGAGTTTTCCAGATGAGTAGATCAGGGTTGAATTATCAGCGTTCTTGGCTTGATAAATCATATTAATGATCCTTTATGTTCTTGATCCCGGAATGTCAATCATCAGTGCATGTACTACAATTAGTTTGATTTCATTCATTTGGCTCAATATATAATAGAATAGTTTCCTAAGTCTGAAATGCTCTTTAAAATTCACATGCACGTCTTATGTTTTTAGAACAAAGACCCCAAAATGTCACGCGTAGCACTGGAGTCGCTCTACAGGCTGCTGTGGGTTTACATCATCAGGATCAAGTGCGAGAGCAACACCACCACACAGAGGTAACACAGCGCCGTTGAAACTTTCTGTAGATGTCAGAAAGGCCTACAGTCTAAAATCCTCACTCTGTGTAACCACATGAGCATGCTGTCGTGTGCACAGGCCAATAAGCTCTTCTGTCTTTCTCTTCTAGTCGCCTCCTCAGTATTGTTTCAGCACTTTTCCCCAAGGGCTCCCGCAGCGTGGTACCCAGGGACACACCACTTAACATCTTTGTCAAGATCATTCAGTTCATTGCTCAGGTAAACAGGGAACTGAGGAACTTGATATCGAATCATTCAAATATTTTAAGTTCCAGCTGTTATTCCCTGAGATACTTTTGTGAAGTTATTGATTTTAATTACTGTTGTTTTGGTTAATGTTGCTGATTTTGCGGTTCTCATTTTAATGATTGAATGAATGACTAGCTTAGCTCCCAAGTGGCGCATTAACAAGGTGCACGACTATCACCCTGAAGATCATGGTTGATGCCACAGCCACCCGTGACCAGGAGTCCATGGGAGCTAATTGCCTAAGCTCTCACGGGAGGGAGGGATACACTCAAATCCCTGTCACTCACAGCGATCACCAGCCAGTCATGAGCTTCTGTGTGCACATTTGTACGAGGGGGCGGACTTCCCTCCGATTGTGTTAGGCCGCCCCAAACACACGTGCGCAGCGGTTCGTAAAGATGCGGGTGGCAGCATCGCGTGTCATGGAGGGGGCATGTGCGTGCTTACGCCTCTCCCTGATTGGTGGTGGTCATATGATAGGGAAGGCAACACTTCTCCTTTGACCTTGAGTGACCTTGAAAGGTCAAAATGAAGGTCACAAGATTTTGAGTCTTTATAACTTCAAAATGAGTGCTGAGAGACATGCTGTTACTATAGAACACAAATACGAAGCCATATATAGAATTTCAAATGACAGTTACCTTTGACCTTAAAAGGTCAAACCCCTGCTATCTTGTAAATGCTATGAACAAGAGAGAGTTTTATCATTAATTTGGTCACGCCCACGTACTATAGAAGATATCATAAAATGAGCACATGGGTAATTTAATCCAGTACCCATATTGGAGCATTATTTACATTATCTCTGCTGTGTTGTGGAGGTACTTTGTTCAAAGTGCACACACTCTTCTCTCAATCTGAAGTACAGACAGTTGTGTAAGAGGAGACTGGTAAACATGGGAAGTACTGTTTCATCGTCTTTACTAAGTAAAAGTAAACATTTACATTTACAGCATTTGGCAGACGCTCTTATCCAGAGCAACTTACAATTATCATTTTTATACAGCTGAGCAATTGAGGGTTAAGGGCCTCGCTCAAGGGCCCAACAGTGTTGATGGTGGGAATTGAACCACTGACCTTTGGATTGTGTTGTATGTTCTATACAGGAAAGGCTGGATTTTGCCATGAAAGAAATCATCTATGACTTGCTGTGTGTTGGAAAGTCTCACAAGACATTTACCATCAACCCAGAGGTATGAACACACTCACACACACACACACACACACACACACACACATACATACATATATATTTTTATTTCTCTCTCCTTTCTTTATCCTCCAACCTCCACTTCATCCCACTCACATCTCTGTCATCTCACTTTGCGCTCTCAGAGAATGAATATTGGTTTACGGGCATTCCTGGTCATAGCAGACAGCCTCCAGCAGAAAGATGGCGAGCCACCGATGCCCACCACCGGCGTCATCCTGCCCTCAGGCAACACCTTACGGGTCAAAAAAATCTTCCTTAACACCACCCTCACTGATGAGGAGGCCAAGGTCATCGGTAAGGGATCTGCTCTTTCCTGCTCAGCCTTTATATTTTACTTTGAGGAAGCATATGTTTTTAATATTATCCTTAAAAAAAAAAACAGAAAGAACTTTGATGGTGTCCAAGCCATGTCGTACTTTCTGAATAATCCGTTTTCTGCTGTTGTTTATGAGGAGGGCGTCCTTAGTGTTTTCATTGTGTTGCCTGTATTCCGGCCACTGTTTGTTTTTGGGTTTTTTGTATCTCCACCCATTGTTTTATACTTAAAAGCATTTCTCCGAAATGAGCCGCGACTGAAGTGTTTTTAGCTCCCGCCAAACATTGTGGCGGGAGCTATTGCAATGGGTGGCTTCCGTCCGTCCGTCTGTCGGTCACACTTTGGTTTCCGGACGATAACTTGGGAATGCTTGCTCCGATTTTGCTTGGAAATTTGGTATGCGGGTTTGTCTTACAGGAACCTCGCCTGGGATTGGTGCACACCAAAATCCATGCATGATTAATGAGCCAGCTATACTTCATTTGTTTAACACAACAGTTTTAATTTGGGTTTAAAGAAGATATAGATCAACTTTAAAATACACATTCCTGGGCGGCGGGAGCTTTGGACCCCTGCGGTCTATTTTTTTTTCTTGTTGCTGGAGATGTAATCTGACTGTGTCATAGTATGTTGTGAGTTATACTGTGAGAATTCAACACACAAAAAGGATGTTTTGTTGAGTGTGTGTGTGTGTGTGTGTGTGTGTGTGTGTGTGTGTGTATGTATGTAGGAATGTCTCTGTACTACCCTCAGGTCAGGAAGGCTCTAGATAACATCCTCAGGCACCTGGATAAAGAGGTGGGCCGCTCCATGAGCATGACCAGCGTGCAGATGTCCAATAAAGAACCAGAGGATATGATCACGTGAGCGCTTTCTATTGTACCTTGTGTTGATTTAGTTTATATCTGTGCAGTTCAGGTAAACTTTGTGGTTACAACTTGCATGCAAGAAAGCTAACTATGTGCACATCCTGTGTTCTTCCGTTCGTAGCGGAGAGAGAAAGCCGAAGATCGATCTGTTTCGTACATGTGTAGCCGCCATCCCCAGACTGATCCCAGACGGCATGAGCAGACAAGATCTAATCGAGCTCCTGGCCAGGTAATGACCGGTCCTTTCTGATCGCTTCACTCTCTCAGGAAGAAATAGAAGACTGGGTTCATGTGCCTGCGAAGCACATAACTTGTCAGCTATGAACGATGAGCTGAGCAAGGAAATCATTTCAAAAAGAGCACTCGGAGAGCAAACCTCCGCCAAGCCTCGCAGTTCTGCGTATAAGCCAGAATGTTAAAGATTGGCCCATCTTTCGATCTTAAAGAATACCTGAAGTCACAATTTGATCATCTCCAAAAACTAATCAGGTCTTGCTTGTCTGAAGCTCCATCTCTGGAAGCAATTTCATAAAAATCTGCTAATAAACACACAAACCGGGGGTTAAAACATCCTCCTGATTGGAGGTAGAAATTGGGTGAGGCAAAACACACTCTTGTAATCTGGCTTTCTCCCAATTTTTTAAATAATTGACTCCAGACCTAAAAAAATCATTTATCCTGTTCCTAGACAGTGTGATCTATATACAGCTTTTGGAATGATGCGATCCTTCGCTCATTTTTTCCCGTAGGTCCCCATAACCACCACCACCCCCACTCCCATTGAAATGAATGGAGTTTTTAAAATCAGTCTTCCTGTTCGGTCATGATTCATCAGAGAGCCACTGAATTTGATACGACCCCCAGGAGAACGCACCCTGCTTGCGTATATGAAATCACCTCTGACACACACTCATCTTTTTTCTTGCTTTTTCATCCATGCCTCTTTTTTATTTCATTGGCAGAAATGTATTTTTGGTTTCAAAGAAATACAACTGCACCGACCCACCCTTATTAGGAACACCTAGCCACACCCTGGCAATGACCCATCCACAACCTTCAAATCACCACTTCTGCCATATCTACCTGCACGACTAGTTTTTTAGCTCCCGTCTCCAAAGTCAGCAGAGTGAGAGCTATAGAAATGGGGTTCCGTCTGTCCGTCTGTATGATTTGTTAGTGCGATAACTTGGAATAAAATGGTGTAGGATCACCAAATGTGGTGTATGGGTCTCCCTCAGTCACAAGGTCACTTTTTTTATATTGGACTTGCCAAATGGTCCTGCTGGTGGGACCGTCTGGACCTCTGTGGTCTAATGTTTTCATATTTTGACAAATTTTTTATTTTTCAGTTGCACCTCAGGCATTCATGCAGAAGTCCACTTTTCACTGAGGCTCAGAGCCTCTTCTTTTAGACTGATAAACATTGACAGAAGTCGGGTTCTTGGTGGGGGGGTCAATCGAAAGTACCCCTAAAAGGTCAAACATATTTTTATTATATATTAATGAAGATTAGTGAATATTTACTTACATATACAAAGTTTTATTACTGAAGCATATATACACTGTGAGGTATTAATGGAGAAACTGTTAAAAAAAAAATACAGGTGTGGCTCATCATAAAGGACATCTGGGAGAAATGTTAAAATGGGTGTGAGAGTTGAGATTTTAGATTTTATATAAGCTGGAAAAGCATGGTCTGTGGGCTGCAGACTGATTTAATAGATTTGATTTATTTCTGACATACATTCCCTCTTCACTATTTCCCTCTGATGAATGTTAAATCAAAGACGAGGCATGTGAACACGCATTTGTGTGCGTATCCTACAGATTGACTATTCACATGGACGAGGAGCTGCGTGGTCTGGCGTTCACCACTCTGCAGGCTCTGATGGTGGATTTCTGTGACTGGAGGGAGGACGTGCTCTCAGGCTTTGTGTACTTCATCGTGCGGGAGGTGACGGACGTGCACCCCACGCTGCTGGACAACGCCGTCAAGATGCTGCTGCAGCTCATCATTCAGTGGAGACAAGCTGCACAGAGCAGCCACCGCAGCCAGGACACACAGGTGCGTGTGCATGCGTGTGTCCGCTATTACTGTGGCTTTGAGTTTCTTCTTCTGTGTGAAGATGAATTGTAGTTCAGATTTTTAAAATAATATTATTAGAAATGCAGCCTAATTGCTCCCAAGTGGCACATCGACAAGGTGCGTGACTCTCAACCTGGATCGCAAGTTCGAATACAGGTTGATGCCACAGCCATCCGCGACCGGGAGTCCATGGGAGCTAATTGGCCGAGCTCTCACGGGAGGGAGGGATGGCATGCGCTCCCCTGTCACTCACAGCGATCACCAGCCAATCATGGGCATCCGTGACCTCCTTCGTACAAGGGGTGGATATAGGGGCAGAATAGTGTGTTCGGTCGCCCCCAAATACGCATGAGCATCAGTTCGTAAAGAGGCGGGTGGTAGCATCGCATGTCACGAAGGGGGCATGGGCATGCTTACGCCCCTCCCTGGTTGGTGGTGGTCGTGTAATGGGGACGGAAATACTTGACGGGTGGGAACTTAATACGACTAAAATTAGGGGAGAAAAATAGAGGGGGGGGGGGGAAGAAATGCAGCTCAATGAAATGTCACATGGTTGTATCTCTCTCTGTCTCTCTCTCTCACACACACTCAGGGCTCTAAGGGGTGTCTCCCTCTGGAGCGTTCTCCTGTTGTGGGTGTGCTACATGTGGTGGAGGGACTGGCTCTCGTGGTGCTGTGTAGCTGTAGGCCGGCCACACGCCGCCTCGCAGTCAATGTGCTTAAAGAAGTGCGTGCGCTCCACAACGCCCTGGGCCTCGCCAAGGTAACCCTTTCTGTGACCACAATGAGCGTCTTTGTGTCTCTATTTTTATTTATGGGGAACTGGAACACTGTGTTTTTCTCATCAGGGTGATGAGGAATTGGCTGTAGATGTGATGGATAGGGTGAGCGCTTCAGTATTGGAAAGCTTCATACATCTCACTGGTGCAGATCAGGTAGAACACACACACACACCATTCATCCCTGATGTCTCCATATGACATTACTATTGTTACTTGGTTCACACAGATGTTCCATCCTGCTGGTCCCTCTCTGTGTGTGTGTGTGTGTGTGTGTGTGTGTGTGTGTGTGTGTGTGTGTGTGTATGTGCAGACCAGTCTGCTGTACTGTCCCAGCGGAATAGATCTACAGACTCTGGCCGAGTGGAGCTCTTCTCCCATCAGCCACCAGTTTGACGTAGTCAGCCCGTCACACATTTGGGTTTTTGCACACGTGACTCAGGGTCAGGACCCATGGGTCATCAGTCTGTCCAGCTACCTACGTCAGGAGAACCTTCCCAAGCACTGCCCCACTGCTCTGAGCTACGCCTGGCATTTTGCCTCCACCCGACTCCAGCTGCTGTCTCCGCAAGTTGACATTAAGTAAGGACATTAATAAAACACCTACTTTCTACTTATTTATTTACTCTGTGTGCTCATACTCCCGAATATACCTTTTAAGGTCTAAGACCTCATATAGGTTATAGATGTAGTCGTTGAAGGCTGTATCCCAATTCTTATGTGCTAACGTCAGTTTTCTACGACCTGACTGTCTCTGTATTACACTGTACGATGATGCGAGTGAGTAGGAAGCACACAACTCGGACATACTCTGCCGCCATCTTACCTTGCCCTGTGACCCTGATGATTATAGCATTAGTTAAGCTAGCTAACAAGTGTAAATATAGGTCAGCTTACAAAAATGAGTTATTATAAGCTTCTCATACTACACAGCGATTACCTTTAAGGCTACCTTTAATTTGATTGGATCACCTGCTTTAGTGTTATATCTCTACAAATCCCCATATACGCAGGCTTTACGCTGAGCCTCCATAACACACACACACACACACACACACACACACACACACACACACACACACACACACACACACACCCCTCCCCCCTATTTTCCCCATGCAATTTTTTTCTTCTTCTTTGGAGGCTCCAGTTGCATTGTGGGATACCAAAATGTGGCATGCTATGGGTTTAGTAGTTCAGCCAGGTACCTGCTGACTGCTTTTAAATGCATATAAAGTCCAGCATCCTGCTCTTTGTGTTCTAATAGTGTGGAAGTATGCATATTCAGATTTTTCTGCGCCTGATTAATTTGAGTTGATAAATGAATAGTTACTGGGTTTATAGTGCTAAAAGCCCACCAAATAAACAGTTTGAGTGAGCAAGAGTTTTAGTGTGTGTTCGTCTACCCCTCCTTACTTCCTTTCCCTGACTTTCTTCCCACCAACCCCTCTTCAGCAGCCCGATCAATGCTAAGAAGATGAACAGCTTGAGCAGCAGCGACTCGTACGTCGGCTTGTGGAGGAACTACCTGATCCTCTGTTGCAGCTCTACCACCTCCTCTTTATCATCCTCTTCATCCTCGGCCACAGGCTCTGTCCGCTGTTCCCCTCCAGAGACGCTGGCGTCCACCCCGGACAGTGGATACAGCTACGAGTCAAAGGTCAGAGTCACCACATTGTAAACTGTATCTCTGTTTTCAGTTGCATTTTCTTTGATTTATAGTTTTAGGAAATGTTATTAAATGTCACATTACCTGTTCAAGCTGAGGACAAATACTTTGGTGTCCTGTTATACTGTAAGCTAAGGACTCATGTGTGTGTGTGTGTGTGTGTGTGTGTGTGTGTGTGTGTGTGTAGATCATTGGCATTCCGTCCCCCTCTTCCTTGTTCAAACATGTGGTTCCTATGATGCGCTCTGAGAGCATGGATATAACGGAGTCTCTTGTCCTGGGGCTTGGCCGGACCAACCCTGTCGCGTTCAGGTGTGTGTGTATACCTGTGTGTTTGGTAGTAATCAACCATGATTTCCCCTCATCATTGTAAATTGTGTGTGTGTTCCCTGTCCTGCTGTAAGTGTGCACGTGTGCATGATGTTAATGAAAGTAAGGTTGTGTTTTTATGTCTATCAGAGAGCTCTTAGAGGAGCTGAACCCCGTCATTAAAGAGGCTCTGGAGAGAAGGCCCGAGGTGAGCAGATCTTAATTTTTTTATTTATTAGCATTCTTGTTAGGATTCTTGGTAGTATCTCAAGCATGTATCTGGTATGCAGTATGCACAATGTATTTTTCATGCCCTTAATTTATATATATATATATATATATATATAAATGTTGTTTTTTTGTGTGTGTGTGTGTAGAATATGAAGCGGCGCCGGCGCCGTGACATCCTCAGAGTCCAGCTGGTTCGGATCTTTGAGTTGCTAGCTGACTCAGGAGTCATAAGTCAGATGTACGGGTCTTCCTCTTTATCATCCCTGTCTCATCCGTGTTCCTGAGATACAGTAACAGATGTGTTATGTAGCAAACATTCGGGTTTGTTCAGATCATAAGGGTTCTGTTTACTCACACAGGAGCAGTTTTAGAAAGAACTAAATAATTAAGGTGTGATTTTTGATGCCGTGTGATGAAAATGCACTCATTTCTACACTACACTTTTAAATGCACTCATTTCCAAAATTATTTTTGTCCTTGCTCTATGCAAAAGACATTTGGGTTTAAGGATCGTTCCTTCTAGATGTGTTCTACGTGGAACATGGCACCTTTGTCACACTACCCAATTTTTGAGTGTGTAAAAATATTGGAACATATAAGTGAAAATAAATATTTGCAGTAACTGCAACAAGCAGGCAAGCCACTGACGTCACCAAACCGTTGCTCTTCTTTTTTTGGCGATGCTTTACCAGACTTGTGCTGCAGCTTCTTTCAGTGGTTATTTTTGCGGGGGTCTCCCTTTAGTCTTGTGTTCATGAGGTGAAATACATGCAGCACCATATGGTTACGGTGTTATAATTGATTTGGGCACCCTTGGTTCATTGTCTTGTTGCATGATGAAGTTCTTCACAATCAGATTGGCTTCTATGTAAATTGGAAGACAGAATATATATGAGAACATTCTAGAAGCAGCTTCCACATCTTGTCCTATGGGCTGTATATATTTGACTTTTCTACACACACACACACACACACACACACACACTTACCCCTCTAATTTTATTTGTATCCAATTCCCACCCATCAAGTATTGCCTTCCCTATCACATGACCACTACAAACCAGGGAGTGGCGAAAGCATGCACATACCCTCTCTGTGACATGCAATGCTGCCACCTGCCTCTTTTCGCACTGCAGTGCATGCGTATTTGGGGGCGGCGTAACACTCTCGGAGGGAAAGCGCTATCCGCCCCCTCATACGACTGAGCTCACAGACGCCCATGATTGGCTGGTGATTGCTGTGATTGACAGGGAAGCGAGCGTATGCCATCCCTCCCTCCCCTGAGAGCTCTGCCAATTAGCTCCCATTGACTCCCAGTCATGGATGGCTGTGGATGTTTGGCTTTTCTAAGACGGTGGATTATGATCCCTTCAGTCCTGCTCTGTGGAGGTCACTGACTGCTGATCACTGACTGTTTTTTTTTGTTTGTTTGTTTTTTGTTTTTCCACAGCTTTCAGTGTTTCTGCACTATTTGTGTTGTGAAGCCCATTGTTTTTTCCTCTTTTCTCAGTTTCTGAATGGTTTACTTTTCTCCTATAGACAGCTCTCTGGTCTTTATGTCGGGTTATCCGTTTAAATAACACATGCAGTGTTTAAGGTGAAACTCAGAGCTCACACCAATAATTAACATACAGAGATTAATAATTTAAACAAACAATCCAACACGACATACCTGGCAACCAAAGCACTGGTCAGTCACTTGCATCAGTATTTATAAATATATTAGATAGTATTGTTGTTAGTGCTTTTTATATAGAGTTATAATGCGCTGTATTTGGTCTTCATTGTATTTTGTGGTACTGGGATTGATTTTGTGTGTGTGCGCGTGCATGCAGTGGGAGTGGAGGGCTGGACGGAGAGAGCCATTCTCTGAACAGTACACTGTTAGAGTATGTGGATCTGACACGGCAGCTGCTTGAGGCTGAGAATGACAAAGACTCAGATACACTCAGAGACATCCGCTCGCACTTCAGCGCTCTGGTGGCCAACATTATCCAGAATGTACCAGGTACCTGCAAACACACAGTCCAGAATATGCACACGTAACACTTTAAACCTTTTTTCCCCCTTAATATAAATGCGCACATTATACTGTGTTCTGCAGTAAATTCTTTCCTCCTTGTTGATGTAATTTATGTGTGTGTCTCCCAGTGCACCAGAGAAGGAGTATTTTCCCCCAGCAGTCTCTGAGACACAGTCTGTTCATGCTGTTCAGTCACTGGGCTGGACCCTTCAGCATCATGTTCACTCCTCTGGACCGCTACAGTGACAGGAACATGCAGATAAACAGACACCAGTACTGCGCTCTCAAAGTAAGAATACACACGCAACTGAACAACGCTACAACGCACATCAACACAACGCTACAACGCACATCAACACACAACACAACGCTACAACACACGTCAACACAAAACACATCGCTACAACACACATCAGCATGTAACACCTGAAATAAACTGACATTTAGAGGCCAATGTGTGTCTAATTTATAAAAATGGTGTCAGGGCATCGTGGTGGAGGGGTTTGCATGTCCTAATGATCCTGGGAGCTATGTCGTCGTGGGCTTTATGCCCCTGGTAGAGTCTCCCAAGAAAAACAGGTCCTAGGTGAAGGTCCAGACTAAGTGTGGTTCAGAAGACACCTATGAGCGAAACGAGTACAAGGACTCAGTTTCCCTTGTCTGGACGTGGGTTACCGGAGGCCCCAACCCCCCACCTCGGGGTCGACCCAGAACACGCTGGAGGGACTACGTCTCTAGGCTGGTCTGGGAACACCTTGGCACCCCGATCTTTTATTTTAATTTCTTGTTTTTCTTTAGAAAAGTTCTTTATATATTTCAGCCTTAGACTTCCTGATTCTGATGATTTGTGGATCCTCCTGCTTGCTTGACGGGTGTATTTTTACACACACAAAACTTTAGAGCAAAATCCACCACAGTTCCCTTTTTAACACAACTCCATGCGTTAAAAGGTTTTTTCTTTTCCTTTTCCTTTTTAAAAAAAAAAATAATTACATGCTCTTTCCTGCAGGCCATGTCCGCGGTTCTCTGTTGCGGCCCGGTGGCTGATAACGTCGGCCTCTCATCTGACGGATACCTCTATAAATGGCTCGACAACATCTTGGACTCACAAGATCGCAAGGTAACTTATACGCTCTTTGTAAGGAGACGGAGTTGTTTGGTTAATATGTTGGTAAACACTGTAAATGTGTTTGTAGGTTCACCAGCTGGGCTGTGAGGCAGTGATGCTGCTGTTAGAACTGAACCCTGACCAGAGCAACCTGATGTTCTGGGCCGTGGATCGCTGCTACACAGGCTCGCGCAGGGTCGCCACCGGCTGCTTCCGAGCCATCGCTAACGTCTTTCAGAACAGGTATGGCTCCGTCAGCCTTTCTGTGTGTTTATACGGTCCATTCCTCTTCATGAGTGTTCTCGGAGAGTAGAGTGTGTGTGTTTATGACATCTTGGTCATTTGTGGCAGGGATTATCAGTTTGATACGGTGGTGCTACTGAACCTGATCCTCTTTAAGGCTGCCGATTCTTCTAGAGACATCTACGAAGTGGCCATGCAGCTGCTTCAGGTATAAAAACGTTTCTGAGTGTATGATGTATGTTTTTTTTTTAATGCATGTAAATATTGAGAAGTACTTTCGATGATGATCTGTGTTTGTGTTAGATCTTGGAGCCGAAGCTCTTCCGCTATGCCCATAAACTGGAGATCCAGCGCACTGATGGGGTCCTGACTCCACCTTCAGCGCTGCCCCACCTCTACTCAGTTTCTTACTACCAGCTCAGTGAAGAGCTAGCACGAACCTACCCTGAGCTCACACTACCCATCTTCTCAGGTACAAAACACAGTGTTCAGTATTTCTCATCTTAATTCCAAATCGTCCTCAGCTTTTCTGGGAACGATCTCAAACTATAGTTGTTGTGTTCTATACAGAGCGCTGGAGCACTTTTCTGCCTAACTTTGAAGCATTTTAACTGTTTCTTTTCCAAATGCAGAGGTGAGTCAGAGGATCCAGACGGCGCACCCTGGTGGTAGACAGGTGATGTTGCACTACCTGTTGCCATGGATGAACAACGTGGAGTTGGTAGACTTTAAGCCACTGGTGCGCCGACCGGAGGAGCCCGAGGAGGAAGAAAACACACGCGAGCGTGAGATGATGGTAAACAGTCGCCGCTGGCTCCGAGGAGACGGGTGGGGATCTCCACAAGCAACCACTATGATTTTAAACAACCTCATGTTCATGACTGCTAAGGTACGCACCAGCAGGGATCTCCGTCATGACATGTTTAGAGTCATTGGGAGTGGTATGTTTATAGCCTTGCGTGTGTGTGTGTGTGTGTGTGTGTGTGTGTGTGTGTGTGTGTGTGTGTGTCCAGTACGGGGATGAGTTTGCGTGGTCGGAGATTGAGAATGTATGGACCACTTTGGCAGATAGCTGGCCCAAAAATCTCAAGATCATCCTACACTTCCTCATCAACATATCAGGAGTCAACAGCGAGCCGAGTCTCCTGCCTTATGTGAGGTTCACCTTTTTTTATTCAGTCACACAGTAAAGCGTTTGTGTAGTCACTTTTAATGTATCACACCTGTAGTGCATTAGATTCAAGGTTGTGACATACAGTGCATGTTTTTGCAGGTAAAGCGTGTGGTGGTCTACCTGGGAAGAGACAAAACTATGCAGCTTTTGGAGGAACTGATGACCGAGCTGGAGCTTACTGATGCCGTAAGCTCAGCTGTAACCCACATGGATAATCCACCGTATTACCGTATCACCTCCTCCTACAAAATCCCCTCTGTCACTGGTGAGCAGCACACAATACGCTCTGATGTCACAACATTATTATTATTGTTATTATTATTATGTGGCTGCTTAAGAGCAGACACATATTACTATTCACCCTAGAAAAATGGGGCTCTTTATTTTTCTTTTTATTATTTTTCCATCGCACTTAATGCAGCCCGAACGACAAAGTGCACCCACGCAATGTAAATATCCAAACGTGCGTCTCAAGTTTTTGCCGACACAATTAGCCAAAAACCCACACCAAAAAATCCCCTTGAAATGAATAGGGAGAGGTCGACAAACGATCATGAAACTCACCTCAATTTGATGCCTCGCCAAGAAGCCATACTTTCACATAGAAAAATGTAGACACTGAAGTCGACATCTTGATAGTCAAAACAGCTTTTTGCTACCTTTTAAGATTTTCTCTTTATCATTGATCAAGGGTCATAAGGATGTCTGAGTCTGATTGTGTATTTATAATAGGTGTCTCTTGCGTGTAATGTTCTGGGCTTGAGTGCGTGATGTCACAGCAGTGTGTGAAAAAGAGGAGATTATCTTGGAAAAAGTTTTTTTTAACTCGCTCCTACTCCCATAATTTTCACTGTACACCAATACATTTTGCACCAAAACGGAGGAAACTGTGTGCTGGTCCTGTCCATTTAACATTCGCGGCAACAGCAGTAGAAGTTTTGCCACAGCTACTTAGAAACCTGTGTAACCTGTGAGGAACCTTTTCTGTGTTCTACAGTCCAGCACGCCAGTTTTCACGTATTTTCCGGCAGCAGTTGCAGCCACATCTCAAAATTTTTCTAGTTTATATAATAATAATAATAATTAATATTATTATTATTATTATTATTATTTTAACTTGATAGTGAAGAAGGCTGGATTATTTATGTTTGTTTGTTTTTGTCTTAAATAACAGGCACTGCCTCGAGCAGCAACACTATGGTTCCTGGGCCTGATGGACACCATGACAACAAGATCAAAGATCAAAATATGGAGGATAAGTAAGCACGTGATTTAAGTGATCATTAATCCCGCCTCTGACAGTTACATCCTCACCGCTGATTATACAATACACTAACTCTACATATATTGCTTGGGGTGATATTCTATTGATGTGTGTGTGTGTGTGTGTGTGTGTGCGTGTGTGCGCGCGCAGTTATTCTCATTTAGATATCTACACCGGGCTAAACAGCAATCTGAACAGACAGCACCACCGTCTGGAATCCCGATACAGCAGCAGCTCTGGAGGCTCCTATGAAGATGAGAAGAGTAAGATGTTTATTTACTTCTCAGGGCTGTGAGTAAGACTGTGATATTGAGTCCATGTGCTTGGGTTACAACATTGTCGTCTCCCCCTCTCTCTCCCACCCCCCTCTCTCTCTTTCTCGCCCTCCCTATCTTCCACCCCCCCCTCTCTCCTTCTCTCTCTCTCTCTCTCTCTCTCTCTCTCTCCAGGTGACTCAATGCCAGTTTATGCTAACTGGCGTTTGAAGGTCATGGAGCATAACTGTCCAGAACCCCTTCCACTTCCACCCACAGGAGGTTGCTGGTCTCCGCTGGTGGATTACTTACCAGAAACTACGGCACCTGGAGTTTCCCTTCACAGGTTACACACGTTTACATGCAGTTATCTTGTTGACTTCATTTCAAGGCGGACGTATAGGGATCACTGTGATTGCATTGCCTGTTTAGTAGGGCGAATACATAGGATCACTCATCTCATGTCTGTCATCATCTGGTGTCGGCGTTGTACTCTTCTTCTATCATACTTACTTGGCTAGTAACTTTGATATAACCCATAGACGTGCACTATTTATTGAATTTTTCCCCAAAAATTACACTTTAAAAGAAAGGGCGTTTTCGCAACACCTCCTAAACTGATTATGGCAACTGTAACTTTAATTTAGCGTCTCTTGAAATTCAATCAATGTTTTCTTTAAAAATTGCCTCCCTGTTCACAGGAATTGTATTATTCAACCTCTTAAAAATAACTTTTTCCAGGTCACTGATAAACAAATGACGGGAACTTGAGTTATTTCATGCCTCACCTAAAGATAAACAGATTACATTTCAACTGAAAGAGCTAGGGAAGAGATCGATATCTAGACAAAGCAGCAACAATTAAAAAGGTTACAGATCGTAATAACCGTGTTCTTTACCCTTTTTGTGTTGCCTACCAGCGAAGATGGAGCAACACGTAGGGATCATGATCTGTTGTCTTGCGGCGGCGCCATCCGCATTGTCGTCATCCGTTGTCACACTTAATTGTAATCCTCATGAGCTCCTCAACCACTCAACTTATTTCAACCAAACCTTCACGGAATCTTATTTATACTGTTGTACGCCTCCTGTAATTGTTCTTAGAAGTTGAAGTTGATGAAGTCATCAGTATGTTCATTATTCACTGCAACCTCCCGTCTGTAATCATTTCAGTTCTGGTCTAGAACCTGGAACCAGCTTGAGATTTCTTCAGAACACTAGGCAGTTGCTTTCACTTGCAGTTTAATTTTGCATTTTGATATTTTGGGATTTCTGCAATTTATATTTTTATGTTTCGATAGCAACCAATATACCATGTAAGAATAAGGGTGTAGTTTGTTTCTGGGCCAGAACTCCGGGCCAAAACCGTTTCAGATTTCTTATCTGTTTCACAATTATTTTAATTAGGCAGTGTAGTACATTTTTGGGATTTCTGTACTTTCAATTGTTATGTTTCCATGGCAACCAATTTCACTTGTAAAAATATGGGTGGTGGTCATTTTCAGGCCAGAACTTGTAAACCATGTGCAACTTCTTTATTATTGCTGTAATATACCGAGTCATAGGAAAAGTGAAAAGGGTGATGAACAATATTAAAAGTGTTCCAAAAATGTAAACATGCCTGTCAGTTGTGTTCACCCTCTGATAATGAAGGGGAAAAGATTTCAGACAAAATTGCCTGGAAAAGAACCCACGTGTAACTTCAGCTGAAGAACAGAAAGTAAAAGGTGTTTTGTCTGTTTCAGGATGCAGGATAAGGAAGAATTTGAACCAAAATGGGCTGCATGCTGGAGTTCCCACAAAGAAGCCATTACAGCACCAGTGAAACAAATTAACACAATATTGTTTGCAAGTTTTCATACTGAACTTTCAGGAACAAAGTCAGGGCTTTTTATTTATTTATTTATTTTATTATCCATCAACCGTGCAGCCTATTTTTGTTTAGGTAGCTACATATGAGTACAGCTGTGACCTACAAAGGGCTTGATTTTTATTTAATTTCATGATGATTATGTGGAACATTATTTTATTTTATAGTCTGATACAATGCTTTCGAACATGTTCTTCATAACCTCAGTCGTCCATCATTCCCCTGCTCACATTTGCTTCTTGCAGGTGTAATATTGCTGTGATCCTGCTGACTGACCTGATCGTGGACCACGGAGTCAAAGTAGAATGGAGCGCTTACCTACACCTTCTGCTGCATGCCATTTTCATAGGTAAATCAATTTCATCTCACAGTTACATGTTTCCAACACTTACCCTGCAGACGCTTTGCTTACACTTTGCATATGCTAACTGTATATTGTACTGCTTACCTGCTGAGAATGTCAGGGTAATAAACATGGAAGGATGCCAGAAAACAAGTTTGCTTCTGATAGCACTTTAGAAAGTAGAGAAACTAGTAACTAAGTCTAAGTCACATCATCTGTATGTCACTCTTTGTGTGGTATTATTTATTTCCAGTTACCTGATGAGAAAAATAATTTACTGTCTGTAGGTGCAGCGTAAATGTTCATCTGTTAATGATTTCTGATTTTCTGTAGGTTTTGACCACCAGCACCCAGAGGTCTATGAGCACTGTAAGCGCCTGCTGCTCCACCTGCTGGTCGTCCAGGGAACCAACAACAGCATCCAGTCACTGGCCTCTGTTCTTCTGCGCAACCGCGAGTTCCATGAGCCCAAGGTTCTCACCGTGAAACCCGTCCCTCAGGAGTTCAATCTCACAGGTGTGTATATGTATATACAGGAGTTCAATCTCACAGGTGTGTATATGTATATACAGGAGTTCAATCTCACAGGTGTGTATATGTATATACTGTATATTATGGCTGTGTATATACAGTCATATTGCTAGGGCTGATTGGTGTGTATATATTTAATTATTCAACCACCTTAAGGCTATTAGTCCTATTTGATGAGAGCAAGTAAAGTAAATTTTTTGTTCAATCCATACTCACTGGATTGTAAGAAATGTAGTCTATACATTTAGTCTGATATAAAAATATACTTTTAATTCAAATTCTTGAAAAGTAAAAAATGTGTCCATTCTTGCCATTAAATACTTCTCAGAAGAACCAGTTAGCACGGTGGTAGCACAGACCTGAGCCGCTAATCAGCTAGCCGCACTTGCAGGCTCAGCACACTAGTGATGGCCTTTCCCCATCGGTCGGATGTCATCAGGCGATACCGAGGACTGGAGGCCTGTTCCTCACAGCTGACCTTTAAAGTCATGTCTGGTGGAAAAAATATATATAGGCTAAAACCAATATCAGCCGTATTTATATATAATAACACTGTGATTTGATGTGATTAATCATACCGTTCAAACGATAAACAAAATGTCTGATTTAAAATAAATAGAAAAACATATATTATGCAAAATGATTGATTTCTTGAAATACAGAAGACTGTTATACTCAAAGTTTAAAATCCAGTTCTAGTCTGCCCTCGTGTGCTGGACAAGTAAAAGCAGTCTAGTCTGGTCGTCATTTTTATTCACTGCTTGAACATTGGTGATGACGTAAGTAGTAAGGTCCACAAGGCTATTTGCTGAGGGCACATGACTCTCATACCAAACAGCTAATAGGAACCCAAGTCATATGCAGTACACCATAGGAGCAAATCTAACGAAGATAAAAAGTGATTTCTAAAACCGTAATGGCCTATTTAAAGCAAAATATTTCCTTTTTATTGCCATTTCAAACACTGGATTCAACACAGTTTCTGTCGGTTTCCCGCGATCGCCAAAAACCATTATGATATTTTTATTCCAAATGTTTCTTTTCATGGAATAAGTCTAGAATATAGTGAACAGGCATTGTGGCATATGCTAACTAGGTAAGCCACACTTCTGGGGTTCTGCACATCAATTATGATGGCATCTTTCCCGGGCACCTGAGGACTGGAAGCCTCTAATTCTTAAAAATGTTGTTACCATGAAATACCTACCGTTAGCAGTTAGCTTAGCGTGAATTGTGACCGCTTCAATTTTTTGGTTTTAGTTTGTTTTTTAGCTCATCCATCCATAGGCCCGATGAGCTTACGCCGTGGAGATGCGGCATCCATGTTTGTTTTATCTGATAGTGCTAGGTGTGGGCTTCCAAACTTCTACACACAATTTGGAAATCCAATAATTATGCAAATTTATGCTGCTTCTGCTTTGTTTGTTGACCAATTTGAGTTCTGTTTGCTCCATCTGACAGGGATAGATGAGTGTCTCCTTCTCGCTGGTCCTAACACACATTTCCTCTGCTTATTTCTTTTACCTGCAGAATTAAACATGTTTACAGAAATTTTCCTGTCATATCATAAATAAGTTCATCAAATGCAGTATGACACAAATAAGTAAAATTCTGTGATGCTTTTCCCTGTAAATATTCAGTTAAATTCCTGCCCTTGCTGGAAATTGCCTGATTTCATCTATGAAGTGATATTCCAGTAGATTAGCCAATGAGCATGTACAACTGCTCATATCCAGTGGGTATAGGTAGAATAAATATTGTGTGTCTGTGTGTAAATGCATGAGAGCTAGTACATTTATTTATTATATTTAAGTAACATCAGTGCAGATGTTTGCAGCAGGTTTGTCTGTGGTTGTAATTGTTTGTTGTTTTTTTCCCCTCTCTTGTCAGGTGTATCAGAATTGGCTCCTGAATATCAGCCGTCCCCAATGACAGATTCTGGTTTGAGTTCCAGCTCTACTTCGTCCAGTATCAGTCTAGGTGGCACAGCTCTGCCTCACCTGCCCCACACGCTGCTCAGTGAGGTCCAGCTGTCTGCCGAACTGGACGAGAAAGTTAAAAACCTCATAGAGTTCATCAGCTCCAGGTGAGCATCAGTACACACACACTTCATGCTGCGCTCAGTTGTGCTGCCCTGTATAGTGTTTAAATATGTCATTTGAACCCGAGTCACCTTTGACCTTGATACTGGAGGTGTAAATGGACCCTGCGGACCTGTTGTGTGAGAGACAATGTTGGTGCACACGTGTCTGTGCTGAGGCTTTGTTTGTTGTCTTGTGTCCACAGCCATGTCTAAACGGAGAGGGTATTGTTGCTTTGCATGTGTGTGTGTGTGTGTGTGTGTGTGTGTGTGTGTGTGTGTGTGAGAACTCAGAGTTTTGTGTGAGAGTTCATAGATGATTATAGTTTAGTAGCTGCGTGCTCTCTCTCTCTCTCTCTCTCTCTCTCTCTCTCTCTCTCTCTCTCTCTCTCTCTCTCTCTCTCTCTCTTTTTCTCTC
>JBCNYH010000002.1:2415816-2436451 GCA_039654325.1 Tandanus tandanus | reverse complement strand
TCTAAACCCTAATCCAAACCTTATCTTAACTCTTAACCCTAATCCAAACCTTATCTTAACTATAAACCCTAATCCAAACCTTATCTTAACCCCAAACCCTAATCCAAACCTTATCTTAACTATATACCCTTATCCAAATCTTATCTTAACTCTAAACCCTAATCCAATCCTTATCTTAACTCTAAACCCTAATCCAATCCTTATCTTAACTATAAACCCTAATCCAAACCTTATCTTAACTCTAAACCCTAATCCAATCCTTATCTTAACTATAAACCCTTATCCAAACCTTATCTTAACTCTAAACCCTAATCCAATCCTTATCTTAACTATAAACCCCAATCCAAACCTTATCTTAACCCCAAACCTTAACCCAAACCCTAATCCAAATCTTATCTTAACTCTTAACCCTAATCCAAACCTTATCTCAACTCTAAACCCTAATCCAATCCTTATCTTAACTATAAACCCTAATCCAAACCTTATCTTAACCCCAAACCTTAACCCAAACCCTAATCCAAATCTTATCTTAACTCTAAACCCTAATCCAATCTTTATCTTAACTATAAACTCTAATCCAAACCTTATCTAAACCCCAAACCTTAACCCCAAACCCTTATCCAAATCTTATCTTAACCCTAAACCCTAATCCAAACCTTATCTTAACTCTAAACCCTAATCCAATCCTTATCATAACTATAAACCCTAATCCAAACCTTATCTTAACCCCAAACCCTAATCCAAACCTTATCTAAACTTCTAACCCTAATCCAAACCTTATCTTAACTCTTAACCCTAATCCAAACCTTATCTTAACTCTAAACCCTAATCCAATCCTTATCTTAACTATAAACTCTAATCCAAACCTTATCTAAACCCCAAACCAAATCCTAATCCAAACCTTATCTTAACCCTAAACCCTCATCCAAATCTTATCCTAACCTCAAACCTTATCCCAAACCATATCCTTTTTTAAGCATCTTCTTAGTGAAATTTAAACAACAAAAAACTAAATGCACACAAAATTGTAAAATATACAATACGTGGCCCAGTTCCTCAGTTAGAGTAATTGCACAACTGAAGAATTAGTTCACATATTAGACAGAGTTTTATGCTATGTCACTTCTATAGAACATAATATTGGTTATGAGCATGAACTTTGCAGTTATATGTTGTTTCCAAGCCAGGTTAATGAATAGAAAAGGACCCTCCGGTCTCTGGACCTCTAGGCATTTGGGTTTTGAGGCTCTAAAAGTACTCCAGGAGTTACCGTACCAGCGTTACTGAGTATCGGACCTTTTCAAAGCTTAAACAGGGCATGAGGTCACTCAGGTGTTAAGCATGGCTCAGTGAGGCTGCATTCTTCCATCTAAGTAATATTGCACGTCTAACCAAAAGTGAGACAAAACAGAATGTATGGCGCTTAGTCTGGGTCAAACGTACATCACCCTATCCTAAACCCATATCCTAAACTAAACCTTAATCCAAACCTTATCTTAACCCTGAACCTAATCCCAATCTAAATTGTATCCTAATCCAAACCCTAATCCCAAACCTTATCCTAATCCAAACCCAAGTCTTTGTCCCTAATCTGTAATCAGAGATCTAATAATACTCATAGTTGTCATGCAAGATTTTGGCTCAGCGAATCAAGTATAATGTGCTCTGTAACTAACCATTATCTGAACCCTAATCCTAATCTTATCCTAACCCAAACCCTAATTTTAATCAAAACCTTCTCATCCCTGATTCAAGCTATAATCCTAATCTAAACCTTATCCCAACCCTACCTTAATCCAAACCCTAATCCTTTCCCTTAATCTGTGAATAGAGATCTAATAATGCTGTTAGAGTTTTCATGTAAGATGGTGGCTGAGAAAAATGGATGTCATGTAGTAGTCGTGTCATAGAAGACCAACATTGTGTCCACACCGCCATGTTCTAATGTCATTGGTACACACTAGTGTTTTCAGATAAACGGCGTGGTCTGGTGTTGGACAGGAGCTGGACAGAACGCGTTTAAAATGACTGAGGTGTCTGTTCTGTATCGTGTCCTGTTTGAATTCTCTGTAGATTAAAATAGTGCTAAGGAAAAACCTCCATAAGCCCTGTTCAGATGGTATTAGATTTACACAGGGTTGTGGGTAGTTGCCTGATTTACAAGGTGACTCTCTTTCTGATTTTGTTTGATGTCAGTGTAAATATGTGAAAATATTACAGTCGAATAGAAAATCCAGCCCACTAGAAAGGTGTTCCTCCTGCCATCATTTTACTGCGACTCTCAGATGCAAGAGATTTATCACAGAGGAGACATTGCTTACAATCGGCATCCTGATCAACTGATCTGATCCAAGTGCAATAGACCTCTTGTTATTTTGTTTACAGTCATGATCCGATCAACACTAAGACACCCCTTTCTCTCCCAGATGCTTGTGGCCTAACGACATTTTCGGCAGTGAGAAGGACAACGCCGTGCAAACCTTGCTGCATATCTACTTCCGTCACCAGACACTGGGTCAGACCGGTTGCGTAGCCGTGGTGGGGCCAAGCAGGGATCTGTCCCAGGCCAGCGGTCGCCTCATGGAGCTCAACTTGCAGATCCGTAAGGCTTTACGGCAGGTGCAGGGCTCCCAGAGCAACATTTACAACCAAACAACCACCCCTGAGACCCAGATCAACACACATAATACAGTCCTCAGCTCAGGACTGTGAAAACAACATGAAAATCTGGCGTCTAGTCTAGCGACTAGCAAGCGGGTACCAATGGGAAGCAGAAGTACAGCGGCATTAGTGGGAGGGGATAAGGGCTGGGGTATTTCTTGGCACTTCACCTTAAAGGGCTAATGGACGTACGTGTGTGTGTGTGTGGGTGTGTGTGTGAGTGGGGATTATATTAACTTTATCTGTGCTACAGAGACAAATTTCTTTTCCTTGCCATTTTTTGAAGTAACGTGTAACAGCGGCGTAAAGCATTGATGACCAGACTGAGGACGAGATATCAGGAGATGATGATGATGCTAAACTGGAAACGTTTTAGCGGAACGACCTATGACCTTCTGGTGTGTCTTACAAAAGAAAAAGAAAAAACGACCTGTGTGTAGAGCACTGGGATCGTAACAGTTGTTATTTGGTGGTGAGGTTGCTATGGAAACGGCGTACCTAGTCCTATTTTTCCATCGACTACAAAACAATAAGTGCATAAAAGTTTTAAAACGCATGCTTGAACGTGAGAAAGCACTGCAAGAAATATTTTTTTTGAGAAGTCTATTTTTTATTAGAGCTAACAATCCTAGGTTGTAAATGTAAAGGGTATTTAATGTATAACTGAGCAGCGACGGTTCGAGCCTCAGACTCTGTAAAGAGAGGATTAACTTTATTCACCTGCGTTGAGCAGAAACTTTAGCTTTCACTGGGTTGCTCTAACAAAACTCACACTCTATAACCAAATAAGTAGCTGCCTGTAGACAACCGTAGACTCACGTGTCGGCGTGTGTGAGAGGGTGCGAGAGCGTGTGAAAGTGTTCCGAATGGCCGATCTTTTTGCACACACGTTCTCACATGCACATTAGCACATTAAAATGCACACACGTTTGTTTGTGCAAACTGGCTGCAACTCATTATGGAAATGTCAATAACTTATTGTACTCTGTATATA
The DNA here is from genome assembly GCA_039654325.1 of Tandanus tandanus. Lineage (NCBI taxonomy): Eukaryota > Metazoa > Chordata > Actinopteri > Siluriformes > Plotosidae > Tandanus > Tandanus tandanus. The sequence goes on along the minus strand of JBCNYH010000002.1, from coordinate 2,432,796 downwards.
TTTTAGAAAAATGTATAGTGTAAAAGCAGTATTTTTTTTCCCCCTTGTACATTTGTGTAATGCACTGTTCAACCAGAATAGAGTATGAAGCTAATGCAAAAATAAATCAATCAATATTAAAAAAAAAAAGCCCAGCTGTAACAGTCACTAACAAACCTCTCCGCTATTAGATACACAAATCTAATTTTCAGCTTTTTCTTTTTAACTAGTAGGCGTGGCTGGGAGCAGATGACGGGTCACACGCGTTCCTGTCGCTCTGACGCTCTCTCTTGCCTTTTCCCAGCTGCCCTTGCACATATGCATTCCTTAATCTCCACTGTGATCTTCACGTCCCCCGCTTTTCATTCATGTTGGCTCAGGGTGATATCCCAGACTCAGGGCTGCACTGATGATGGGCTGTTGGCTCTGCTGCGCTTTTTCTTGAACACTGTGCTGCTCCCCCACCCCACCCTGCTTTACTACAGACATCAAGCGCTGGGCCAACATTAACCTCCAGCGTTGGAGGGACATGACCATGTCACGGCACTCTCCCCAGAGGAAAAAAAATCACTGTATTCATTCCTGAGACGTCTTACTGTTGCTTGTCTGGTACATTTTTTGGATGCTGTTCTTAATTATTTAATGGATATTATTTACCAGGAGAAGAGTTTTTATTTAGAGGCGCATTAGTCATTCCCTTTTGTTGGTTTTTATTTTTCTCTTTGTCATCTCACTCACCTGCCTTACCTTGTCCTGATTAAATAAAAAGCAAGTTGAGCATACCAGTCTGTTTTATTCCTTATTCTTGGTGTGGGATTCATTTACCGTTGTGCTTTACAGGAAGCGGGTTCACTGCTGAAAGCATTGTGATTTTAAAACACCACAGTTGCCCAGATATACTTAGTCTTGTTAAAAGAAATCAACACTGAGGAATGTGCTGGTCTGCATCATGCCTACTTAAGTATCTTGATCTGTTTTAACCACAGCAATCCCTGGATTAAACAATTTCTCAAAATTAAAGATATTTCAGTTCAGTTTTATTTGTATAGAGCTTTTTACCACTGCCATTGTCACAAAGCAGCTTTGCATATTAAAAACAAATTCAATAAAAATTTTAAACAGTTCTCTACAAACCCTACACATCCTTAATAAGCAAACCCACAACAGTGGAAAGGAAAAACCCCTTCAGACGACATGAAGAAACCTTGCGAGGAGCCAGGCTCAAAAGGGAAACCCAGCCTCATTTGGATGAACCCAGATAAAAATACAAACCATGCAGCAGAAACTTCATTATAGTTTAGCGTGACCTCTAGTTGGTTATCTCATAACTGTAATGGGAATTGTAGTCCTAAATCATTTCAGTAAAAGAGTTTATATCACCAGCAGTAAAAAGTCTTCACAGTTTGTGTATATTTAGGTCTGACAGTAGGACAGGATTGACAGCATCCAAATATCCCAGTTTAGTAGAACTCTCTATGCCCGAGAACCCCCAGATCTGCTCCTTTAATAAAATGCTATTAACAAAATGCTTGACTAAAGTTTTCAGCCTAGTCTTAGTGTCTGAGTCCCGAACATTAACCGGAAGGTTATTTCCTAACTGTGGAGCTTTATAAGAGAAAGCTCTGCCCCCTGCAGTAGTCTTCATTATGAAGGTATCACTAAGCAGCCTGCACCTTTATGATCACGCTCACCCCCTTAGATCAAAACAAGTTCACTAAGACAATGTGGTGTGAGACCATTTAGTGCTTTATAGGTTAAAACTAGTATTTTATATTGATGTGAAATTTAACTGGGAGCCAGTGCAGTGTAGATAAGATGGGGGTGATATGCTCGTGTCTTCTGGTTTCTGTAAGAACTCTTGCCGCTGCATTTTGGACCAACTGGAGCTTGTTTATGCATCTATTAGATCATCCGGACAGTAACGCATTACAATATAATCTCAAGATTAAAGCATGAACAAGTTTTTCTGCATCATGCAGTGACACTTATTTTAGTAATATTCCTGATATGAAAGGTGGCTATCCGGGTAATATCTACATGAGCTTCAAATGAAAGACAGGGGCCAATAATCACTATGGTTCTTTACTACGTCACATGAAAGTGAAACACCATCCAAAGTTACATCAGAATTCTTATTTCTAGCTGTATGTGACCCAAGTACAAATACTTCTGTCTTATCAAAATTTAAGTAGTTAGTAAGCATCCACTCTCTAATGTTCTTTACACATTTCCTCAACTTTAAGCATCTGGACAGATAAAAAAAATACCAACAAATGGCTCAGGAGGGTGAGATTTGGTAACTAACACCGTTTTACATTTAAGTGCATGTGAAGGTCCCTTTAAGGGTGTCAGACAGAAGGGTTCACTACACTTTTCAGCCAGAGTGAAATCTCACTTTCAGAATTGCTTTATTCCGGAGACGCCAAAGCCTGGGTGCACCTGACCAACTCTGACCATCTCAGGGCAAAGACAGATATCCAGTTGGCTTATGGCACATGTCAATGTTAGCCATACCTCAGCCAATCAGCTCCTACCCTGTGCATGTGGCTCAGAACAGCAGTCCAGTTAACGGGATTGGTCTGTAACCCCAGCTTTACTGAACTGAATGTAAAGCTTGACTGTTGGAGTCACTACAGTTTGTGGGAAAGTGTGCAGACAATTTACTCCAGGCAAGTTCCCACCAACCTCAGGGATAAAACCACCTTGAAACGTCAAATGTTTAAGCAGGTGTCAGGTTTTGGTTTAAATTGTAATTAGCGTACTGCTGACTGCAACACTTCAACCTAATTAGGAACTCTCTCTCATGCCACCTTACAATAGACACCTTGGTAAAGTTGCTGCATTTATTAAAATTCAGAACCACACTGTTGCTGCTGTTATTGTTGATTTATTTTCACCTTTCAGAAATGGTTCACTACTGGGAACACTGCTGTTCAAGACAAGTGAACAAAAAACAAAAAAACAAATCAGTCTTCAGCACTGGCACAGGGCCTCCCTCTTCAAGACTCCTGCTTCAGCCTCCGAGGTCATCCCTGGTGGAGGCCCTGGATAGCAGAGATCCTTACCCAAGCATTAGTGCTAACAGCAGTGAACCGCCATCAGGATGGGTTCTGTGCAGGGCTCCGAGAAGGCATGGGGCTATATGATGTACTTAAAACTGAAAGTGCTGTCGCAGGAGAGCCGTTTGCCTTTGCAGCGACCACACAGGTCTTGTCGGTGAGGCCGTTTAGGATCCACGTGGCGCGCTGTCCCTGGACAAGTACAACGCGCCTTCTTGCAGCTCTAATAGAACAAATGCATAATAATCACCTTCATAACCTTTCCAGTATGTCTCCTAAAAGAATGCATTGATGTGGTCAGTTTACCTGACAGGTTATGTCTTCTACCCGGTATGGGTTGAAAGCCTTCTGGCACGTTCTGCAAAACTGCTTGAAATAAACCTGTAGAGAGGACAATATTCCAGGTATGTTTACAGCCATACAGATTGTGGGGAAAATTTTTTTAAAAAAGGAAAACTCTTACGCTACTCAATTCTTACCTTATTTGTGCCCTGCACACACCACACATAGGCACTCTCCCAGCGAAGGTTACAGTCTCTGCAGTGGTAGTAGCCGTACTTCTGCTCCAAAAACTCTCAGGACAAAAGGGGATTGTGGTGGTTAGAGAACATGCAAGTAGTACAACATCCAGTGTGTGCACTCTGCTTAAAATAATTGAATAAATAAATAAATAAAAAGACATGGGAAACCAACCCAGTGCCCAAAATTATGAGACCTGGGAGTTTCACTGAAGGTACTGCCATCCACCAAAGAAAAGACTAGACGCAGGTAAAACACCCCCAATCTTTAAATAAGATACGGATTTAACCTGTTTCATGGAGAACCGCATTTAAAGGTGTTCATGAACCTGTACCACACACATCAGTGAAATCATTCTCCTGGATAAAACATCTGGAGCTGCTCACCTGGAAGCGCACCCTTCCCTTGGACTTGGACCCCTCCTGACCGCTCCTCTCTTGCTCCGTCTTCATTTCATCTTCCACCCCCTGCTCACCTTCATCATGGTCTTTACTGGGACTAAGCTTTGGTTTGGATGATTTGTTCAATCCTTCACCCTCCACACCATCCTCACCCTCTTCCAGCTCCTCGCCCTTCTCTGCGCCCTCACCCGCTCCTGCTTCCCCTTCGCACTTCTGCTGCGCCTCCTTGCTCTTCTCGTCCTCCTCCCCGTCGGCTTCATGGTCCTGCAGGAGAGCCGCGAGTCCCCGCGTGTCGATCGGGGAGTACACGGCCTGCGTGCGCGGGAACCGAACCCCGGTACCGCTCACCGGGCTGCCAGGTGTCTCGTCGTCCGGCCTGCGCCTGCGCACCGGGTCCCGCCGGCGCGATGCCAAAGTGCGCGGGCCGAGCGAGCACTGCACCGAGGCGTCGGCCTTCGGGTTCACCTGCACGCCCACGTCCTTGGTGTTGGCTTTGCGCAGGCGCGGTGTGAGGTTCGGGTTGATCTGCGACAGGATGGATTTGAGCTGCGCGCGGTGGTAGTTGTCGAAGTAGCCCTCGCTGTCTGCGCACGCGCTCAGGTAGCTCTTCTGCCTCCAGCTCTTGGGCTTCGGGCACCGGTACGAGTAGGGGTTGTACGAGGAATAAACGTAGTTGTCGAGTGATTCGTCTCCGAATGTAGCCATTGTGTATCTATTTTTCCGCTTAGCCACCTGACGGGCCGGATAAGAGCCAGTTAAGTAGGCAGAGACAGACAGCGGGTTAATTAGGCTCAGGTGTGCAATTACATCCAATTAACCAATGAACTGCCTTCATCACCACAGGCGTCATCACTCTGCACCAATAAACAAGCAAGCGACGCCCTCACATTGTTAACATGGTTTATCGTCAGGATTGTGTTTCTATATCAGGATGGAGATTTCGCTGCTGTGTGTTTGCATTTGAAGCTGGAGGAAACTGTAACATGCGCCTCATCTCCGAAACTCAAAGCTGGAAGCACGTAATTGTACAGAAAGTCTTTCCCTTCCCTGGATCTAAGAGGCACAAGCCTGTTCCAGCATGACTGCGCACCCGGGCACCAAGCGAGCGCCAATGAAAACAAGGTCGTGGAAGTGGAAGAACTCAAGCGCCCTGCACAGAGCCGTGTCGGGAACACCTTTGGGAAGAACTGGAACACCGACGGAACCCCAAACCTCCTCAACATCCCAACATCTGCACCGAATCTCACTAATCCTCCTGTAGCTGATTATAAACAAAAGTCCCCACAGCCAAGCCCCAAAATGTAGTGGAAAACCCTCCTAAAAGAGTGGAGGTTATTACAGGATATATCAGGATCCTGATGTGCCTACAAACCCTTGGACAAATCATGTAAGTAGAATGTGCAGAACCATGTTATAAGATATAGTGCCACAAATGGTAGTACACAGTACGGTGTGCTCATGAAATCCCACAGTGCACTGTAATAGATTATCACGTATAAACCTCCAACCCTGTTCCTGGAGAACTTCCATCCTGAAGATATGAATCCATCAGTAATCATGCACACCTGACCATCTGATTATCGCCTTAAACAGTTCTTGATCAGCTGAAGGAGGTGAGTTTGATCTTGGTTGGAGATAAAACCTGCAGGAAGGGTAAAAAAAATGTCAGTGGTGTGGTGGTTATCACACGCGCCTCACAGCAAGGAGGTCCTGGGTTCGAGTCCCGGCACTGGGCGTTTCAGTGTGGAGTTTGCATGTTCTCCCTCACGTGGGTTTCCTCCAAGTACTCTGGTTTCATCCCACAGTCCAAAGACACGGAGAACATGCAAACTACACAGAAATGCCCTCACAGGGTACGGCACTTGAACCCAGGACCTTCTTGCTGTGAGGCAGAAGTTCTAAGCACTACACTACTGTGCTGCCAGCTGAAAAAAAAAAAGTGATGACCCTCATGATTGAACAGTTGGATTATGTTTGTACGGAGGGGTGAGTGGACTTTATTTATAGTTAAAGATCTCTCTAGCTGCACAAACACTGAGAACTCCGTGGTCTAGAGAATACAAAATACACACAACACACACCAGCACAGGGCTGAGCAATATGACGCCTTTATTAACAGTGTACCTTCCTGACTCCTTCATCTCATTGGCTGTAAACATATACATTCACATCAATTCTGCATTCCAACAAAAAGTAGTGGTTGTCCCGCACTTCATACACCGTACGTGTCTCTGATCAGTCCCTCTGTACAGACAGCAACACTAAAATAGTGCATATGTCTCCATTTCCTTACCTGGAAGTTTATTTCTGAGATTGAGTATAAGGCTTTTATTTCAGGCGTCCTACAGCTGAATAATGAGGTTTATAATCTTTGTACGTGTCATTAAGATGACATCATGAGCATTTCTGGACACGAGTACATGGATTTCAGGAAAGAGATATTTGGGAGCATTTAACCGAAGTCTAAGCCCAGATTATCACTGAAGAACTGTTGATATATTAATTTTAAGTGTAGAGACTGGTTTATTCTATCCACCTCCACTGGACTGTGAGAAAAACAGCATTTTAATTATTTTATTCAAATTTTAATTTATACATACATATATAATATAATATAATATATATATTTCAGTTGACGTGCTGCTTAGCTTGCGAAGTGGAAATGATCTTGCATTTTTTTTTTTTTTAAATTTGATTAAAATTGTAATTTTATTGATCCCTTTGCGCACTCTGATTCCCTCTGCGGTCTATGTATGCTTTTAGGGTGGTACGATGGCGTACAGTGATTAGCACATCCACCTCACAGTAAGAAGGTCCTGGGTTTGAGTTAGTAGTTAGAGTTTTCCTGTTCTACATGTGTGGGTTTCCTCTGGGTTCTCTGGTTTCCTCCCACAGTCCAAAAACATGCACATGCATGCATTAGGTTGATTCGCTGTTCCAAATTGGGCCTATAGGTGTGAGTGTGGATAGTTTTGTGTGTGTGTGTGTGTGTGTGTGTGTGTGTGTGTGTGTGTGTGTGTGTGTGTTGCCCCGTGATGGAGTGACGAGCTGTTCAGGGTGTACCCCGCCTTCACCCAGAGTCGGCTGAGATAGGCTCCAGCCTCCCTGCGACCCTAACAGACTAGGCGGTTCTGTAAATGCGTGTGAGTGATGGGTATATTTATAATAATCCAGTGGATGTGGGTATAATAAAACAATTATTCCACAAAACTGAGTTGGGCTGAAAACCTGAGATTAAGGTTTAATCCGCATTTTGACCCCCCTGGTTCTCTTCCTCTGGATCTTAAATGTGCAATGTGTTTATTATGTTTGTTGTTGTTGTTTTTTTTTAATGAGAAGCTTCAGAGCTCTTAAAGGCTATATTTCCACTGACCGAATAACGAAAAATTCAATTTGCAATCCAATACTAACCCTACAATACTTCAGCAGTGAGTGATGAGCATTAAAAACATCAAACGTCACAATATAATGCACAGTTTAAGCATCCGTTCACAGTGAGGTCCCATTTTTTTCTTGTGTTTTCTACAAAGCTGTTGGGCTTCCTGCCCCTCCCTGAGTCTCCAGCTCAATAAAGTTGGGGTTGTTTATGGTAACCGAACCGTAAGCTGTATCAAACAGCGCAACAGTGTCTTCCTCCTCCTTCATTCTCTTGTACGTGATGTCGGTGTCATTATCGTCCTCTTCATTCAGGTCCTGCTTGCGAAGCACCTCGCTCCTGTATGTGCGATATACCAGGATGATGACGGCAGCCTCGGCTGCCTGGAACAGCGCGTAGAGCAGCGGGAACATGTACATTGCCCCCATGAGCTGTGGAGGGAAAGCCAGTTTCAGGATGGCCGTGCAGAGCTGGATATTCTGGCAGCCTGTCTCTAGTGATACGGTGCGGCAGGCGTTGGGTGGTAGAGCGAAGAGCATGGCCAGCCCGTAGCCTACTGCGTATCCCGCCATCGGCATGAGCACCGCGACTACGTACACTGCAGGAGGGATGGTTGCTAGCATTTCAGGCCCCAGCATGACACCCGTCATGATGAACAGCAGCACCAGTGTGATGAGCATCAACCACAGCGACACCTGGTGGATAAACGGGAGTAACAGGTAAAACGCTAACAAAGTTAAAATTCTGCTAAACACACAAATACAGAAACCGTAGGTAAGACATAACCTTCCTAGTGAAGGTAATAAACCTTAAAGGTTTTTATGATGCTTCTGTTTAATGTGTACAAAAATTAGTTCATATCGAATGTAAATTTGTTTGGCGGTGCAGTGGTTAGTACGCCCGCCTCACAACAAGAAGGTCCTGGGTTCGATTCCCAGGCTCGGGTGTTTCTGTGTAGAGTTTGCCTGTTCTCCCTGTGCTTGCATATGGGTTTCCTCTGGGTACTCTGGTTTCCTCCTACAGTCCAAAGACACACTAAATTGGTTGTTCCAAATTGCCCCTAGGTGTGAATGTGTGAGTAAAAGGGCCCCTCCTTGTGACCCTAGTAGGATTAAGTGGTTTGGCAAATGAATGAATAAGCTTGGCAGAGGTTTGCACTCTCTAAGTGCTCTTGTTGGGACAATACTTCAGTGGATTGTATTAATAGAGCCTTTATTCAGATGCCTGAGATTTATGTATAAACTGAAGACTGTGGGGTGGGGGGGCACAGACATGTAGGTAGGCACATCTGACTCAGCGTTATTTCTTAGAGGACAAATGAGCAGAGCCATCAGAGACACCATGCCGTCTGCTTTTATCCACTCCATTTAATTTACAGCCCTCTCCTCCTCCCTTTCTTTAACCGCCATAACTCACAAACACACACATCATGATACCCTTTATCAGTCTGCTCTTCCCTACTTCAGTCCCTCCCGCTCTCTATCTCTCATTGACCACCAGGCCCTTATCAAGCTGTCTGTAGATAAAATTAACTGACAGAAGAAACTCTTCTTCAATCTTCTTTCCACTGAACATCATTTCAGTCTCAAGGCTCCTGTGTAGTTTACTGCATTACTGCGTTCCTGTTACCTGAACAGCCAGGCGCAGTGTGTGCACTTAAGGGACTAATTAAACCTGAATACCGCTTATTTCATTACTGCTTACACATAAAAGTCTGTTGGGTCGTGATTGAGCTTAAATAATCTGAAAAAAGGTTCGCTCATTGTTCAGTCAGGTATAAAACAAACTGGACCTGGATCTGTTTAGGATCTGGGTACGAGTCTTAGACCGAGTAAACAGCTCAAATAAGATAAGTGTAGGTGTATTTTAAAGATCAGTGTAAACACTTTACAGAATATCGAGTGATTATAAATAAGTAAATAAGGAATTGAATAAAGATGAAGTACAGTGGTGTCTCTTGGAAATAAAATAAAATCAGCCACGATGTCTTTCTGAAACCATTAGTTTCCTCCTGTACGCGAGTGTTAATGACCCCTGCACCGGCCGCCATGATATTAATAACATCACCATCTTTTTATTTCTCTTGAAATCGTTTCCCTTCTGTTTCTGAACACTCGAGCTCAGACTTTTCCACTTTCTACAAGTCGGTGTTGCGCCGCAAGGTTTTCACATGTGCGACTTCACTCATTACTCATTTGCCAAACCGCTTAATCCTGCTACTAGGCTTGCTATCTCAGCCGACGCTGGGTGAAGGCGGGGTACACCCTGAACAGCTCACCAGTCCATCACAAGGCAACATACACACAAACTCATTCCCACTCACACCTAGGGGCAATTTGGAACAGCCAATTATCCCAATATCTATGTCTTTGGACTGTGGGAGGAAATTGGAGTACCCTGAGGAAACCCACACATGCATAAAGAGAACATACAAACTACACAAAAAAAAAAAAAACCCTTCTCACTGAGTCCCGGATCCGAACCCAGGACCTTCTTGCTGTGAGGAGGACGTGCTAACCACTACACCACCGTGCGGCCCAGAAGGGTCTGTTACTTATAATCTCTATATTCATGGACCATGGAAGCACATTATGAAGGTGATATTAACTCATTTAAATTCACTGAAGTGTCATTCACTTGTAGTTAAGTATATAAATGTAATGTGCATTATTACATCACCTCGGTAATATTCTAAATACACAAGATCAAATATCACTTATTGTTATTCATGGTACACTGTTTAACATAATAACAGGTCTATTTTGGTAGAATGATCACAGTTTGGGGGATTTTTTTTTTAGTTTAGAGTCTTCAGCAGAAGCAGGGCATTTTATGAGCAAAACATTGATGCGATCACAACCACTGCAGTTGAAATGGAAACTAAACTATTTGAAGATGTGACGGTGGATATGTTTGTTCACTGCGCTGTCAGCAAACAAAATCCTTAAAATCCCAAAAGACATGACAAAAATCCAGATTTTTCAGGGAGCACCATGAGCTGCAAAAGCAAATCCCGATCAAACTAGTGCTTTAATATCCGGAAGCAAAAAAATTCTGTGCTGTGGTATGAAGTCAAATTAAAATGCACATTTGAAATAAAGCAGACAAAACCCTCTATTTCCAAATTAATTATATTATTAATATTCATCAAATTCGTTGTTATATACATCATATAGCCATGTACGTGTGGACACGGGACTGCTGCCAAAGTTGGAAGCACATGATTGAATAAGATGTTTTTGTATTGCTGTCGTATTTCCTTCCACTGGAACAGAGAGGTTTAAACCTGTTCCAGCATGACAATACCCCTGTGCACAAAGCACACTGTACTGCGTTTGGAGTTGAACTCTGATGAACGGAAATACTAACTAAATCTGGAACAGAAGGTCCAACAGGAACGTCTGACGGCTAACAGGCGACCACAAACCTTGAGAATGTAGTGTACTGTCCTGTAATAGTGTCAGACTGTAAATTCATTAAATACTTAGCTTTCACCTGGCTTGCACACCCATTACGTGCACATCAAACCACACTGGAAATCTTCAGTTCTTAAACCTGTGTGTTGTGGCCCCACTATTCAGTCGCATTATTTACTGGAAATACAGCAGCAGCAACACACGGGTTGGGACGTGGCCCTCAGTCTGTCTGATTTGCTGGGCTTTACCTTGAGCACGATGTCAGCAATGCGTGGGTACCGGGATCTGAGTGCAACCCCGAGTCCGATGGGGATGAGTGTGCTGCAGACGGTGAGGGTGACGGCACCCAGTGGCAACAGCTGCACCACCGGCGTGTCGATCCACGCGCGACTGTACAGCCACAAACACAGCGGCATGAGCAGCAGTGCCAGCACCGTGGACGAGATGGTCATTATAACACTGTCAACACACACACACACTATCAGTGATGCCAGCTTGACATGTGCAATTTAACTAAATTTTGTATTTTGTTGTACCAGAATTTTTGTTGAACAGTTGTAGTTTACCTTATTAAAAAGATCATACAGAATTTTAGGTCTGTGATATGAAAAGAATCTTCAGGTATTTGCAGCTCCAACAAAATAATGGGCTTTCAAAAACACATTTTCTTCAGGGAACCAAGAAACAGGAATTCAAAAGGAATTTAACAGATAAGATTTAATTTTTGCAATATTAACATTTCACCTTTAAAGCCTATTACTGAACAGATTTATTTCCTTTTCTTTAAATGTGCTTTCTCAAGTTCACCCATTACACGAAATACCAATAAATAATAACAAAATAATACTGATTCTGCTGATGAAGATAATGCTGTTGGTGATGCGGATGACGAAGATGATGGTGGTGATGATCATGTTGGTGATGAAGATGGTGGTGGTGATGAAGATGGTGGTGGTGATCATGGTGGTGATGATGATGCTGTTGGTGATGATGAGGATGGTGGTGGTGATCATGTTGGTAATGATGATGCTGTTGGTGATGATGGTGGTGGTGATCATGATGGTTATGATGCTGTTGGTGATGATGGTGGTGGTGATCATGATGGTAATGATGGTGATGATGAAAATGGTGGTGGTGGTGATCATGTTGGTGATGATGATGGTGGTGGTGATCATGTTGGTGATGGTGATGTTGAAGAAATTGTGTGTGTGGTGGGGGATCACTTGGAAGGGAAGGGTTTGTGTTGTCTACCTGAGGGTCATCTCGCCGTTGATCAGGAGGGTCATGAGGTTAGACAGGTTGCCCCCCGGGCAGCAGCCGCACAGCAGCACCGCCACGGCGGCAACGTCGTCCAGAGAGAAGGCCAGCGCCAGCAGGAACGCCACCAGCGGCATGACGGCGAACTGGCAGATGGCCGCAAGCAGCACACCGACCGGCCTGCGCACGTGCTCGCCCATCTGACTGATCTCCACCGTGCAGCCGAGACCGAGCATGGTGAAGCACAGGGTGAAGCCCACGAACACGTTCATGCCGTGGTTCAGCGGCGAGTCCCAGAACGCCGCCGCCGGGCTCTCCGACGCGCTCCACCTCGCCAAGGAGACGCCCGGGATCCCGGGGCCGCTCGTGGGGGTGTGCGGGAAGTTTAGAAGCCCCGTCGTGGAGGGAACACTGCTGGAGTTCTCCATGGTGGTCTCAGATCCCTGGAGGAAGCGAAAGGAACCCGGAGAGCCGCTCGGCGTCTGCGCCTTCAGCAGCGCGCGCTCCGTGTGACGGGACGCTGGAGCGGAGTGTGCGGGGAGTGCGCGCGCCCGCGGGTATCTATTAAGGCGACAAATAGCATCAGTCTGAGTGCACGTGCACGAGCAGGGGACCTGGATACGATCTAAAGAATCATCCGGTGACGAGAAGAAGGAACAAATAACTTCATGTGCTGATAATCAAACACAGTATAGTGTGCGTAACCAAAACATGTATTTCTCTCTCTCTCTCTCTCTCTTACTCTCACACACACACACACACACACACACACACACACACACACACACACACACGGAATGACGCGCGCCTTTGAAAGATTATCTGAATTGCATTTAGAAGCAACCAACACACACCCACACCAGCGCGTCTCAAAATACACACACACACACACACACACACACACACACACACACACACACACACGTGCATAACTGTCCTTTTTAGAAGACTTCATTGCCATAATTACAGAATTAATGCTAATCCTAATCTTTAACATAATCATCAAGAGGAAATCCTCTGGCACATTTCATTATTATTATTATTATTCATTTTCTGAACCACTTAATCCTAATTAGAGTCACCGGGAGGCTGGCGCCCATCTCAGCCGACGTCGAGTGAGGGCAGATTACAACCCGGACAGCTCGCCAGGCCATCACAGAATTATTATTATTATTATTATTATTATTATTACTAGAAGTTCCCATAGAGAAGTGGAGTGATGTGAGAAGTCTATATAGGCCGCTTGTACGTGTTTTTTTTTTTTTTTTTAATTTATTTTTTAATCTCTCCAGGCCCGTTTATTCCGAGGGCTACCGAGCCCAAACAAAGTGGCTCTCTCAACCTTCTAACTATAATGGTGCGGCGCATACGCTACCACATAAATCGAGTCGCCCGTGGAATTCTGGGAGGGCCACCGAGCCCAACCAATCTGTCAACATCTCAACCTATAATCGTGCCGCCCATGCGCTACCACATAAATCGAGTCAGGCGGGAAAGCACAATTAGTGCCGCTGTCCCATTCCCTGCGCTCACTTCACAGCTATTATTATTATTATTATCATCAGCCTATTTAAAGAACGTCATCCGAATGTTCCCACAGTGTCAGTTATATTTTATCGATTCTCGTGGAGACATTTGTTCCTAAGTAGAATATTTAAATGTGCACCACCCATTACAGTCAGCGCAGATAATTCTGACTTTATATCCCTGTCTTTACTCTCACGGAGTTCCGCTGACCTTGCTTAAGGTTCCCTTTCATCAGTCATCTGTGTATCTTTCGCCATACATTATTCTCATAAGAGACATGGCCACTCTCTGAAATTCATTCATTCATATCTTGTCGCGGTAAAAGTGCACCCATTGGATGGCTGTTCCACTCGCTTCCCTGAGAGCGTGGTCGGAGCAGTGGGGGCCCATTGGACATTCCTGGAGTATATGGTTCATGGTCTGTATTTCACCACACAGGCATTCAGGATTGTTGGTGATTCCCCATTTGTGGAGGTTGTCTGCTTTTCCCCATTTTTGCCCTTGCCCTATTCAGGGTTACCCAGTCTTTCCTACATAGGTTTTATCCATTGGGGAGGGATTCGGCTGAGCTTGGCAGGGCCTCATTATATTGCTGGCTTTCAGTTTCTTGCCAGCGTTCCAACCTGTATGCTGCAGCTCGGCCAGGCTCCAGTCCCTCCGTGGTGATGAAGCTTTGGCGGGACTTCAATCTTCGTCTCACTCCTTGATGGCCATAAAGTGAGCCGGGGATCGCTAAATTCGCTATCATTCATTTGTTTGTACCGTTCCGTCTTCGTGATAGCCTCTTGTCTGATGTGTGGTGGTGGAATGCCTGACAGTCTATGTAGAGCTGGTCTCTGAAATTGAACAGGATTTTATATTGCCTGTCCAGAGTCCCATCGTTTAAAACAAATAGCATCAGTCACCGCGGGCTTGCTCATCAGGGATGAGTAGGGAGTTGTAGAAATATGTTTAAATTCCTTTTTAAATTACTTTTACTATGTAAAACTTTGCGACAATGTCAATTGTAAAAAGCGCTATACAAATAAAACTGAATTGAATTGAAGCTGCTGGATTTATAAGGGCAGTGTACATGGGCTTATGATGCATTTCATTGTCCATTGTTTATAAATTAAATTCAGTATACTTTTTTATCAGCATTAAGTGTGTAATGTAAAGCAGTATAGTGTAGTTTATCCATTCATACATTTTCTGAACCACTTAATCTTGTTAGGGAGGCTGGAGCCTATCTCAATCGAGTCTGGGTGAAGGCGGGCAACAGCTCACCAGACCATTGCAGGGCCAATGGGCACAACCATTCACACTCACAATTTGGTGCTATTTGGAACAGTTAGCCTAATCTCCAGAGGACCTTATGGAGTAGAGTGTAGCAGTACAATGTAGTATTGGGTGGTATAACGGAGGAGAGTGCAGCAGTACAATGTGGTATTGGCTGGTATAACGGAGGAGAGTGCAGCAGTACAATGTGGTATTGGGTGGTATAACGGAGGAGAGTGTAGTACAGTAGTTAGCAGTCGCCTATTAATTGTATTAAGAAAATGGAGGTTGCACTGACTGATTTCAGTAAAGTACAAGGTACACCAGTGTAATGTGGACAGTTTGTAACAGACAAAAAACAACATGCAGCATTGTGCAATGTGTGTGTATGAGAGAGAGAGGGAGGGAGGGAGAGAGAGTTCTGTAGGTAATGATTCACGCTTATTGATCAGGAATCTGCTGCTGCTTTCATGCACACGGTGCGTAAAGCTTATTTTTTTTTTATACAAAATGATTTACCAACTTATTTCCAGGGGTACTTACCAACCTATAAACCTGTCTATTATCCGTATAATCTGTAGTAAAACTACTTGGTGTGATTCTCACTGTAGTCTTTGACTCCTGGACTGGACGTGAGGTCCTGAGATTATTTGTTTAGTGACACATTTCCCCATGACTGATATCCATGCGAGAGCTGATCAACGCTCAGTCTGTAGGGGATTTAAAAGGGAAAACACTGAAGCCACTCGTTTTATTAGTCGAGTTGATTAGAGCTGAGAGGTAAGGTCTGGTTTTATTCACATCATTTCATGCTTTATCTACACTTTACTGATGCAGAGTAGAAATAGATTCACATGGGGGGGGGGGTGTATTTATTTATAGCATTTACATTTATGATCATTCTTTATAATTATTTTATTATACATCACTTTATTATTATCCAGGTATAATAAACATGAGTTATTGATTTGGGATCTGGGATAACTTGGTTAATGTAAATTAGAATAATTCTCTGTGTGTGTGTGTGTGTGTGTGTGTGTGTGCGTGCGTGTGTGTGCGTTTTTTCCTTCAGATGGAGTCTCGCGGCCTCCTCGCGCTCGCGCTGGTGCTCTGGTGTCGTTGCCATGGCGCCCTCTCGTGTCCGGCGCGCTGCACGTGTCACTTCGGCATTCGGTCCACGGAGACCGTGTGTCCCGACGCGGAGCTCTCGCGTTACCCTAGCGACGGTCTCCCAGGCAACACCACCTCCTTAACTATCCAGTTCACCAACCTGAGCAGCGTCTCCGCCCACGAGCTGGGAGCCACGCCCCTTCTGCAGGAGCTCCACCTACCAGGAAACAGACTCAGCAGCTTATCAGCAGACCTGCTTACAGGTCTTAATTACCTGCACACCATAGACCTTACAGGTGTGTGTGTGTGTGTGTGTGTGTGTGTGTGTGTGATATGTACATTGTTTCTGACACAGTTTATTTGCATTTAGTGACACCCACAAAACTTCATAACAGATCACGTGCTCAGATGGAAGGAAGCAAAAAATAACCAGTCAGCAGCTGAAAGACTGAAGTCGAAGTTATTTTGACTTGTATGGCAGTTAAAGTATTTAATAAAAACACAACTGCACAAAATAATAAGGCAGCACGGTGGAGCAGTGGTTAGCACGTCCACCCCGCAGCAAGAAGGTCCTGGGTTCGATTCCCGGGCGCGGGGCGTTTCTGTGTGGAGTTTGCAGGTTCTCCCCGTGCTCGCGTGGGTTTCCTCCGGGTACTCTGGTTTCCTCCCTCAGTCCAAAAACATGCACATTAGTCTAATTGGCGGTAGGTCACCCCTAGGTGTGAGTGTGAATGGTTGTGCGTGCTGGCCCTGTGACGCTATAGCGAGCTGTCCAGGGTGTACCCCGCCCTCGCCCAGACTCAGCTGAGATGGGCGCCAGCCTCCCCGTGACCCTAATTTGGTTCAAGCGGCTTAGAAAATGGATGAATGAATGATGGGGCAGTGGTGGCCTGGTGGTAGGGTGCTGGATTACTGATCCCAAGGTCGGGGGTTCAAGCCCTACTATCAACCGGTTCTCACTGCTGTCCCCCCAGTGAAGCTAACTGGGTTATCAAATGCCGACCATGTCTCTCACTGTCTGTGGTGAGAGGAATGTAAAAGAACCATTGCTGATTTTCGTCAAGAGTAGCTGCATAGCC
>JBCNYH010000002.1:2309264-2321393 GCA_039654325.1 Tandanus tandanus | reverse complement strand
AGAGTCGGCTGAGATGGGCGCCAGCCTCCCCGCGACCCTAATTAGGTTTAAGCGCTTCAGAAAATGAATGAATGAATATTTAATCCAGTTACACCTATAGCCTGTTACACTGTGATATCAAATAATTACATTGAAAATAATTGGATCCCCAATTGTTTGCATCCTACCCAATATACACACATTCATATTTTTTATATAATCAATATCATGTCCCCCTTATATTACATTGTTATACTAATATCATTGGTATATTTGTTTGTTTATACTCAGGAGAAGTAGTATTAACCCGTGACTGGTGAAAACGGACGGTACGTGCCACCCTTTCACTACCTCTGCTCTCTTTATTCCAAAAAAGAAACATTTTATACAGGGTACTGTAAGGAACCATCTTCTCTAGGCCTCACTGTTTCCTCGTGTTCATTATTGTGTGAAAGACAAAGCAAATTCGATCAGTTCCCAATTTAGTAATTTAATAAACTAAAACAAAATAAGTACAAAACACATGTGATCTTGCGTCATGGCCATGGGCTTTCACTGAGTCTGTGTCCCAACCACAGTGCCCTAGCAACCAGACAGAGTGAGCCCTGTCTTCTCATCTGGCTCCCAGTTTTATTGTTTGCATGTCCATTCTGTTATCTTCAGGCCACACCTACGCACACGTCTTGTGCCACTAGAGGGCCCCGTGCTAGATCTTTCTTGACCTTTATTTGACGTCACAGGACATATGTTTGACATGGTAACCAAGGAGTACAATATACACCCTAACTCATTAATCAGTAACTTAACCTTTAACCTTTTAGATCCTATGATTTATGACCCCATTATAGGTTAACAGATTTTATCACCAAGTATACACTGAAGACGCATCTTTACTCACAGCTCTGGGGGAGACTAGACTGTTAGCTGTCTGAGAAAGAAAGTCTGAGTTCAAATATGGTAGCCATCCTACAGACATACAAACACAGAAATACTTCTAGATTGTGAATAAAAGAATACAACTCATTAATTCTAAGAGAACCATCGAATAAACAGAAAACACCAGCACTCAGAGAGCGCAAACCTCCTCCAAGCCTAGTAATTTCCCATATGAACAAAAATGTCATCCATCTTCAGACTGTGGGAGGAAACCAGAGTACCCGGAGTAAACCAACGCATGCACGGGGAGAACATGCAAACGGCACACAGAGACAACCGAGCCTGGGACTTGAGCCCAGGACCTTCTTGCTGTGAGGCGGATGTGTTAACCACCACGGCACTGAGCCAAGATTTTTTTTTCCTCTATAGAAAACAGATTCAAATACATACAATAATTCAATTTTCTGTTTTTACACAACAAAACCAAAAACATTTATTTAAATGCTGAATGCTGTTAAAAGCATGTATATTATTACTAAATACCCGTATAGCACGTGGTCCTGAGTTAGCCCCTTATCTTAAACCCATGTGAAACAGTGACAATGCTAACGGAATAGTCCAAGTAGAAAGTAGTGTAGATTTACTCTGTTCCAGAGCGATGGGCATGTCAGGGTAAGAAGTGAAGCACATGAAACAATCTACACATCATGCATAGTGGTCACTGTACAAGGCTGTTCAGTCTGTTTGCATCTGCAACCCTCAGCCTGCTGCCCCAGCATGCAACAGCATAGACGATGGCGCTGGCCACAACAGACTCATAAAACATCCTGAGCAGTGTCCGGCAGATGTTAAACGACCTTATCCACCTCAAAAAATAGAGACGGCTCTGGCCCTTTTTGTAAAGTGCGGTAGTGTTCTTAACCCAGTCTAGTTTATTGTCAACATGAACTCCAAGGTATTTGTAATCCTCCACTATTTCCACATTGACGCAATGGATGGAAACAGGGGCCGCTGGTGTTTTGGATCTCCTGAAATCCACAATCCGTTCCTTGGTCTTTGTCGCTTTGTCGTCCATGTGACGAAGGAGTCCACAGCAGCCCGATATTCTGTCTCCTCACCTCCACCGATACATCCAACTACAGCAGAGTCATCAGAAAACTTCTGAAGATGGCAGGTCTCTGTGCAGTAGCTGAAGTCAGCTGTGTAGAGGGTGAAGAGAAATGGTGAGAGGACGGTCCCTTGTGGTGCTCCGGTGTTGCTGACCACCGTGTCCGACACACACATACTGTGGTCTTCTGGTCAGGTAGTCCACAATTCAGGACACAAGAGAGGCATCCACCTGCATCGCAGATAGACAGAGGAATGAGGAATCATTTTCACACATGTATGGGCAGTATAGAGTCCAACCAAAGTATGTGGGATGTGGTGGAGAGTATATTACGCAGTCATTTAACTTTATCCGCACAAGATCTCAATAAAACATCAATGCAATTGTGAATGGAAGTAAATGTTATGATGTTGAAAAAGGTCGGGTTCATTTTTCACCCACATCTTGAATTGATGATGGGAAAAATCAAACTCCATAAAGTCTTCTCCAGCACATCCCAAAGGCATTCAATAGGGTTAAGATCAGGACTCTGGGGTTCCAGTCCATGTGAACCACTCGTTCACTATTTGAGTACCAATTTTATATCCGTACCATCAGGGTTGAAAAGGTCCACTGTTGTGACAACCTGGTCATTCTATAGGTAGCGGTTCACCATTAAGTCACTACCTCGCTGCATGCTGTTGACGCACTGTTGACGTCCAGTGTGTAGCACTTGTATGAACAAATTACTCCGACACAGCACCCTGTGTTTTCTTGTTTATTACGCCCTGAAAGCACTGACATCAGGCATCAGTCTATGTTTCGTTCAGGTATTTAGCCCAATGCAGAATTACTGTTACGCAACTTTGCAGTCAAAGAACTGTATGCAACTCCTAGCATGCATTACCTTGGCTTCCTAAATACAATTCCATGGAAGGATACTGCCACCCAATGGACAGAAGGTGTATTACAGCAAGAGAAAATTATGTCATCATCCAAACACAGTAATTCAGGTGATCTGCTGACTTCATTATTGACACATAATGTTGCTGAGCCTCGACATGACCAACTGAAACAACAATGCTGTGGCGATTACACACTGTAATCAAGGCTAAAGGCGCTCCAACAAATTATTACTGTGAAGGACCTTTTTTTTTTTTTGGCCAGTCAGTGTATAATAAAATAAAATATATTACAACAACAAAAGAATCAACACACAATAAATATCTAAATCCTGAGGATGTTTTCTTAAATGTTTTCTTACCAGACACATCTCAACCATGGAGGTATAGTTAAGGGACTAGTGCTTAGAATATCATTTACCGCAACTGTAAGTAATAGCTGGATGCCTTTTTAATGACATGAAGCTCTTTCGTTCTTTGAAATGAAACCCTGTTAGTTTGTTATTTTGAGGGGCCCAAAGAATATTATGATGGATGACCTCTTCCTAATCTTTAAAACACTGAACCCAGCCATTTGAAGGTGTAGAGAGATTGTGTTCGCTATGTGCTTGTTGTTAGGCTGAGGAAGGGCTTGGCGTTCCTGGAGTTATGGGTTTATGGGGATGTTAGTCCAGATTAATGCCAGTAAGGGGTCTTATCATAGGCTCTATAGGGGTCTTATCATACGCTCTATAGGGGTCTTATCATACGCTCTATAGGGGTCTTATCATACGCTCTATAGGGGTCTCATCTTTGGCTCTATATGGGTCTTATCATTGATTCTATAGGGGTCCCCACTCTCAACGTGTTGTCACTGCTGTCCCCCCCAGTGCAGCTAACTGCCAGCCATGTGTCTCACTGTCTGTGGTGAGAGGCATGTAAAAGAACCATAACCATTGTTGAATTTCGTCAAGAGTAGGCTGCATAGCCACCAGCGTGTTTATGCCCTGCGATGGTCAGCTGAGATGGGCGCCAGGATTAAGTGGTTTAGAAAATGAATGAATGAATGTACACAGTATATAAGAACATAGTCATTAAGAGATAGGCTACACCGTTCATCATTGATGCGTGTTTCTGGTCCATAATCATAAGGCGGCACAATGGTGTAGTGGTTAGCACGTCCGCCTCACAGAAAGAAGATCCTGGGTTCAAGTCCTGGGTTTGGTCGTTTCTGTGTGGAGTTTGCATGTTATCCCCATGCTTATGTTGGTTTTCTCCGAGTACACTGGTTTTCTCCGACAGTCCAAAAATGATGCACATAAGGCTAATTGGTTGTTCCAAGTTGCCGCTAGGTGTGAGAGTGAGTGTAAATGGTTGTGAGTGTGTTGGAACTGGAATGATCTGGTGAGGAGTTCAGGGTGTACCCCACACCCGGTTGGCAGAGAGAGGCTCCAGCCTTCTCGCGACCCTAGTAGGAGTAATCTGCTCGGCAAATGAGTGAGTGATTGAGACAATAATCATGCTGTGTATCTTTTTCATTTTTTTTGATGAAAAAATAAACATAAAAGCTGCACTTGCTCTTCCTTTTAAAGTGTAAAAACGTGCAGTTTCCTCACTGACCCGCCCCTTTGTGTAGTTTGAGACTTTGGAAATTGTTTGCTTGGAAGTCTTTTTACATGTATTTTGTAAAATCAGTCTCTAAGATTCTCGGATTGTAGACATTTCATGCACCACTGTTGAATGTTTTGAGTTATTACTGATAACGTTATTAATGTGATTGCAAATTAGGCTTATAAATAAATGAGCCTGAATGCACACAAGCTCTTAAGGGACGTATCACACTGTGTATTCACCTGACATGACTGGCAGCATGAATATACTGTTTGGGCTACAAAGAATTCAGCCACCATTTTATACCATGCTGTGTATTTTTAACTTATGACAGTTGGTGGTGCTGTTGTTGTTGGTTCCACAAAAGAAAAAATAAACCCTGTTAAGCTATTTTTAACAGCAACAACAAACACAATGTGGAATATTTTTTGATGTATAAAGTAGATTTTTATTTATTTAATTTTTTTTCCAACCAGCCCTCTGTGTGATTCTAGTAAGCTTAGAAACACTGTACAGGTTTTCCTGTTGTCTTACTCTGATGATCTGCATTTATTGTGTCCATGGACTGGTGTGGTATGTATGAGTATGTGTATGTGCATCCATGCATTTTTCTCTGCTGTATTTTACATCTGTTTCTCGGCTTTACGTTCCCTCAGGCTTTACACTGGAACCAAAGAATAAGCCTCCCTGTAGGAACATAATCATTAAGATAATTTATTACAGTAAAGCAATAAACCCATAAATCTAATTTACCCAGTTGGTAACTCACCTAAACAACTGTGCCGTATACATACGCACTAATACAGGGCAAATAAATGCCATTGCTAATTGCCCTGAAACTTCAGCTGCTACTTATAAAAGCAACTGGAAATGAATCCATAAAAACTGTTTATCAAAAAGGACTTCAGTCCAGCATACAATAAGACACTCTATTGCTTTGAATGCTATATGTTTATTTAATCACATTTCTCATTAGTTACTGTAAACCACAGCACACTGGATCATGTTCAAGAGACCCTTTATAAAGCAGCACAGGGGTCAAGATTTCAAATGAAATATTGAACACTAAAAGAATATAACCTGCTGAATCATAGCAAGTAATATAAAAACAAAACATAAACCACACCATAATCATTATCTGAATAAATTAGCCTTTTTACATTGGTTCATTCATTCATTTTTTGAGCTGCCTTATTGTAATTAGGGTTGTGGGGAGGCTGGAGCCCATCTCAGCCGACTGTGAGTGAAGGCGGAGTACACCCTGGACAGCTCGCCAGACCATCGCAGGGCCAATACACACACAACCATTCACACTCACACTTAGGGGTGATTTGGAACCGCCAATTAGCTTACTCTGCGTGTTTTTGGACTGCGGGAGGAAACCGGAGTACTCGGAGGAAACCCACGCAAGCACAGAGAGACCATGCAAACTCCGCACAGAAACGCCTGAGCCTGGGAATCGAACCCGGGACCTTCTTTCTGTGAGGTGGACATGCTAATCACTGTGCCACTGTACCGCCCCCTTTTACATTATAAACTTATAATAATTATATAATGACTTGTGCAGAGTGACCCAAAAAACATTTCAAAGGTATATAATTAAAAAAAAGGGTTAAAAGATCAAATTATTACTTACACACATGAAACTGAGTAAGGCAGGAGAAGGTCTGATGGTGGTCCAACCCCAACTTGAACCCCTTGATGTTGAAGTGGACTTACGACACACACAGCTCGAATATCATTGGAAGTGCTGGGGGAAATGTTTCCGGATCATGTGATTTTGTTGCGTGGTGATATCGGGTGGCCGGCCCGTTCCCCTGACCTCGCTGCTTGTGATTTTTTTCTGTGGCGCTACCTTAAATCATAAGTGTATACTCATCCACCCCAAACTCTTGAAGCCCTTAAAGTTGTTATTTAGCAGGAGATCGCCGCTGTTCCACCCGACTATGGCACCCTCCAGAAATCACCTCCAAGCGTGTACAGACAATGACAGCCATCTTTAATGATTTTTTTATTTACCTTTGCAATGTGGGAGGGTTTATTGGGTCACCCTGTTTAATATAATACACTCTTAAACACATAATTCAAAACACAATTAAATGGAATATTAACATCTTAATAAAAAGAAACCTAATAAACTGAAAACTTGATCAAACGCAGTCTACAGTTCATTCATTCATTTGCCATTGTGCTTAATCCTACTAGGGTCCCGGTGAGGTTAGAGCCAATCCCAGCTAACTCTGGGTGAAGCTGGGGTACACCCTGAACAGAGCGCCAGGCCATCACACGGACACACAACCATTCATATATCCATTTAACCTAATATGCATGTCTTTAGACTGTGTGAGGAAACCAGAGCATCCGGAAGAAACCCATGCAAGCATGCAGAGAACATGCAAACTCCACACAGAAACACCCTCACTGAGCCCTGGACCTGCTTGCTGTGAGGCGGACGTGCTACCACTACACCACCATGACACTTGTGTGCTATTTGATCATTCTAATAGCTATGGGAGGCGCGACTCTGAGTAAATGACTGATTCTCGGATGGGAACATGATAATATGGGTGGATAATTTGAGTGTGATAGTCACATGCATACTTTTGGCCATATGGTAGACATGGATCCTAGTGAAAACACACACACACACACACACACACACACACACACACACGCAAACACTGAGAACCGCGCAAATAAGCAACAGGCAGGCGCACAGCAGGAGGAAACATTTACCATTATTGTAAAACCAATTGGAAACAAAGTAAAGAGGAAGATCTGTTTCTCGTTTGAAGATGACATGAATTCCCTGAACATACCGACACATGCTTTAGTGAGTGAGTGTATCAAATGTGTCGTCATTATTTCCCTTTTTAATCGTTCCTCCCCATTTTATCACTCATTTCCCTTGGGCAAACTCTTTGATGGGGTTGCCAGGTCTTAGCAGGGGACACCATCTCACTTCTAAAAATGCTTCATGCCATTGCTTGTGGAAACAAGATGGGATAGCCGTGCCAAGGTATCCCAAAACACACACACACACACACACACACACACACACACACACACACACACACACACACACACATAAACAAAAGAACATTATATTCACTGCTGGGACAGCTATGAGAGCATATTCTATAGTTAACTACTTCTCCTTCTGTATCATGTTCCCTGCACTTGCGGTACATTTGTTTGAGCAAAGCTACTTTATTTATTAAAATGTAAATTTCACTGACTTTTTTATTTGTATTACAATGCATATATATAAAGATGGGCATTCATACTCACTTTGGATGGGTTAAATGCAGAGGCAATAATTTCCCTTGCGGTATTAATACAGTATAGCAAAAAAAAAAAAAAAGCAAAAAAAAGAATTTTTTTTGCAGGTGATACATGCATGGGATTATCACTCACTCACTCACTTATTTCCCCAACCGCTTAATCCCACTGGTGTCCCAGGGAGGCTCCAACTATCAACCTGGAGATCACTGGTTCGAACACAGCCATCCATGACCGGGAGCCCATGGGAGCTAATTGGCCGAGCTCTCAAGGGAGTGAGGGACGGCATATGCTTACTTCTCTGTCACTCACAGCGATCACCAGCCAATCATGGGCATCTGTGAGCTCATTCATACGAGGAGGCGGATAGCGCTTTCTCTCAGAGTGTCTTAGGCCGCCTTACGCATGCGCAGCAGTTCGTAAAGAGGCGGGTGGCAGCATCGCATGTCAAAGAGGGGATTATTATTCCCCTCCCTGGTTGGTGGTGGTTGTGTGACAGGGAAGGAAATACTTGACGGGTGGAATTGGATACGACTAAAATTAGGGGAGAAAACGGGGAGAAAATGCAAACTCCACCCAGAAACGCCCTTGCCTAGCCCGGGACTCAAACCCAGGACCTTCTTGCTGTGAGGCAGACGTGATAACCACTACATCACTGTGCTGCCTGCGTAGGATGATAAAAAAACAACAAAACCTAAACCTCAAAAAATCCTTTAACCGGCCAAAATGTTTATCCCATGCCCACTAGAGGGAGACATTTCTTTATCACTATGGCAAGTTATAACAGTGCGTTTGTTCCTGGCGGTGGTACTTTATATTCTGAGTATCCCTCTAATTATGCTTGTATTCATTTTACGATATGTTCTACAGCATGTGGATGTGACCAAATTAGCAGAAAAAACCTTCTGTCGTTTGAAGTATTTATAAGATAGCTGGGGTTTGACCTTTCAAGGTCACTCAAGGTCAAAGGGGATCATACCATTTGAAAGAGTGTATAAGGTTTCCTAGCTGTCCCTTATTGCATCTATGGATCTGTGTCACTTTGTTTCTCAAATATAAGCAATTTAGATTTGAACATGGGAAATGTCTATCACCAAAATCTTGTGATCTTGCTCTAACCTTCAGCATTGACCTTGACATTCCAAAATCTAATTTTCTCTGGGACAGTTGGGGTATTGTCCCCACCAAGTCTGGTGGAAATCCTTGCCTGGGTGTGGTCAGGATTTTGTTCACAAACAAACAAGTGCTGGTGATTAGAATCCCTCTATAAAAACTCAACTTTGGGGCTCACAAACTTTGGGGCAGAGCTAAAATGAGTAAATGCATGTTAAACTGGTCAGTATAGTCAATTCCGGTGAGAGACCAACAGTACACCCCTTCATCTAAAGTGGATGTGTCAATTTACCCAGTACTTAAGTGTTAATGATATGAGGGTTGTGTAATTCAGAAAAATATGATCATGTGGTACGGCCGGTATGAAACTGGATCTTGTAACTGTGAAGGATAAACGAGTTTTGCACGCAGTTGTATGCTTGCCCCTCGCTGATTTCTGATTTGTTCCTGGGTGGTTACAGTAAATTATGCGTTAGAATAAAATTACAGACTCCTTCACCGAGTGCGTATGGTGTCCTGAATCCAGCACCAAGAGCCTCATCGTTCTTCATCTCAGATTCTTACTGAAAGTTGGTGATTTTTCCAGATTAATTTCTCCTGACTTTTAAAAAATGAAGGATGAATGATAAGAGAATAAGGCTATCACCTGACGCGGGTTCGCTAGAACAGTTGTGGTCAGATTTTTGGTACAGATCTAGAGTGCATCATCTAAACAAAAACTAGGGGGGTCACAGCCAGGATAAAATATATTAACAAAACGCTATCACACGCTATCGTCCACCACACAGAAGGTCCTGGGTTCAAGTCCCGGGCTCGGCAAGAATGTATTGTGTGGAGTTTGCTTGTTCTCCCCGTGCTTGTGTGGGTTTCGTCTAGGTTCTCCAGTTTCCTCCCACAGACAAAAACAGGCAGAGTAGGCTAGATTGATTGGCGAGCACACACACACACACACACACACACATAACCATTATCTCTCACACCGAGGGGGAATTTGGAACATCCAGTTAGCCTAACGTTCATATCTTTGGACTGTGGGAGGAAACCGGAGTACCCGGAGAAATGCCGAGCCCAGGAATCGAACCCTGGACCTTGTGAGGTGGATGTGCTAACCACTACGCCACCGCGCCACCCTGTTAAAGAAACTGTAATGTCATTTATATCTCACACAAAGACACTATTTTCCAAAGCGTCCAAAAAGTGCTGACGCTGTTCAAGTTTTTTTTTTAAACAAAAACCCTCGAAGAGCCACTTTTTTCTAACAGCGTAGGCAAACAGTCATAATTACAAGGTTACCCACCCTACTGAATCCAGCAGAGCTCGAGAAATCTCTTCCATGTTACCCTGTAAATTCTGGTGATACGCACCAATAAGCATAGCCATGATTTTCTCTCTCACACACGCTCACGTTCTGTTCTCCCCAAATGCCATGATGTCATACTAAGTGCAACATAACTCAAAACAACCCATAAAGTACGGTTATCGAAAGAGCTTAGGCTTGAAAAGCGTCACTAATAGCCCCACCTCCGGAGTTTCTGAGTAATGGCAGCTTCCTGTGTTTGCTTACCTGCTGTTGTTTGATTTGCGTTGGCTTAAAATGATGACATCATCTCAGAAGCATTGGTTTAATAACAGTTCTGGTGGTTTGGGGTTTTTCTTCCTGTGGATGTTTGTGTTTGTTGTTGATGTTTCTCCCACTGCCATGTGATCCTCAGGTAGCGTCTGTGAATTAGCTGCACAGCCTTTTTTTTTTTGGTGGAAAATCTTTCATTATTTATTTTTCAAAGCAGATTTCATTTCTAAATATCTGAAATTATTCAGTTAAAAGTCTTGCAAGATGAACTTTTGAAACATTTTCCTAGAGTCTAACATTCTTCTCTAAATGAATGTGAATTACTGTAAACAGAGCACAAAACAGATATTTAAAGGATTGGCAGTAAAAGCAAAAAAGAGAGAAAATTCTTATTGGGAGTGGAAACTTTACAGCTCTGCTTTCCTCCATCTAAAATACTGTAGATCTCTCGGTGCACTTGGAGATGCCGATAAACCGGTTCGGTGCTTTTGTGTTCTGTGGAGCTTACTGTAATTCATTATTCACCAGACAGCCTGGAGACACTATTCACAAAGTATAATATATACAAAATACAGCTGCCAGAACGCTTTCTTTCTCTACTTTCTTTTAGAATTGATCGGCTTCGTGGTACAATAGTGCAGCTTAGCGGCTTAAATTCTCTGCAAGTTGTGCAAGATCTTCGATCTCTTAGGCAGAACCCGTGACTTCTCGTTTTTGATGTAGTGGTAATGTTTTGGCTACACTGTATCAAATCAAAACACCTCCAGGATCAATAAAGTATTCCGGTTCTGACCCTGATTCTAATTAGCATGTCCGCCTCACAGCAAGAAGGTCCTGGGTTCGAGTCCTGGGCTTGGTCGTTTCGGTGTGGAGTTTGCATGTTCTCCCCATGCTTGTGTGGGTTTTCTCTGGGTACTCTGGTTTCCTCCCACAGTCCAAAGATATGCACATTAGATTAACTGGCTGTTCCAGATTGCCCCTAGGTGCGAGTGTGAGTGAATGATTGTGTGTGTTGACCCTGCAGTGGTCTGGCAAGCTAGTCAAGGTGTACCCCGCCTTAGCCCAGTGTTGGCTGATATAGACTCCAGCCTCCCCGCGACCCTGGTAGGATTAAGCGGTTCAGTAAGTGAGTGAGTGAGTGAGTGGGAATTTATAGTTGAATCAGTGAACGCAACCTTCCGGTCTATGAGGCACCCACACACTCACTCACTCACTCACACACTCACTCACTCACACACTCACTCACACACTCCCTCTCTCATACACTCACTCACACACTCTCACTCACTCCCTCACTCACTCACACACTCACTCACTGTCTCACTCACTCACACACTCCCTCTCTCACACACTCACTCACACATTCACTCACTGTCTCACTCACTCACACACTCCCTCTCTCACACACTCACTCACACACTCTCACACTCACACACACACTCCCTCTCTCATACACTCACCCACACACTCCCTCTCTCATACACTCACTCACACACTCTCACTCACTCCCTCACTCACTCACACACTCCCTCACTGTCTCACTCACTCACACACTCCCTCTTTCATACACTCACTCACACTCTCACTCACTCCCTCACTCACTCCCTCACTCACTCACTGTCTCACTCACTCACACACTCCCTCTCTCACACACTCACTCACACACTCACTCACTGTCTCACTCACTCACACACTCCCTCTCTCATACACTCACTCACACACTCACTCAC
>JBCNYH010000002.1:2267944-2281076 GCA_039654325.1 Tandanus tandanus | reverse complement strand
GTGACAACCCGCTGATAGTGGGGCTTGAACCCCCGACCTTCAGATCAGTAATCCAGCACCCTACCACCGGGCCACCACTGCCCCCCGCCACAATGTCTTTCTGGGGAAAAAAAAAGGTCTTTCTGTTTTCTCCTCTTGTACGTGAGTGTTAATGACCCCTACACCGGGCTCCAAGATATTACTAAACATCACCATCTTTTTTATTTCTCTTGATATAATGTGCGTTCTTTCATTTTTTAACACATGATCTCAGACTTTTCCACTTTCTGCGAATCGGTGTTGCACTGCCAAGATAACACGTATGCACAAGATTGTTCGTCCGGTCACGCTGTCTTGTTATTGTTACTGTAAACAGACACAGAACCAAAACAAGATGTAGAACAGGTGAATAAGGGATGCTAAGTCCGTGTGCTGGGGTGGTTTCACCTGGAAAAAACATTTGTATTCAGCCAAGATGAACTGATGATGGAAGACACAAGCTGTTCATTGGTGAATGGTCACCTTTAAACATGATAATGAAGGACTATATCTGAAAAAACAGCAACTCTCTATCTGTGAAGGACTGTGAGATACTGTTTCAGGATTCTCAGAGTAGCTCACAGGAGTTCAAGAAAGTCCTGTATTAGAGCTTATTTCTCCTAGTTATGAGGCACGTCATTGTTCTAGTATATACTACATGGGAACATTAGCAAAAAAGCACACCAGTTCCATATTTTTATGGTTTATCTTTACATTTTTTAAATCATGATGGACGCAATTGTCATCCATGCACATATGTGAGTAGGTGCAGAGCTGTGTAACAATGTCTCTTTAACACTCTATAAGTGTATAATACTAAATACATGAAGACAAGCAAACTAAAATGAGATTTTTATAGTATATTTTTACACATTTTAACCATTATAGAGGCAGGTCAGGTGACTTCTTTGAGCAGAACTAAACGCTGTGTAGCTAACGGTGTCTGTTTAGCCTACTTATTCAGAGCTTAGTAATTGAGGAGTCCACTAGCAAAACCTGCCAAGTCAAGTTTTTTCAGGCACCTGTGCATGTCCCACGGATAGCTCCAGAAGAAGCGAAACTCTGTCAGATCATTTCTATGCCTAGAAAAAAAATCTGATTTTTCTTAAAAACTGACCAACTTGACTTAACAGGTTTTGCAAGTGGACTCCACACATGCTACACCTGCTCTGTTAAGGTGTTTTAGTATTTACTGCACAGAAACACAAACTAAAACAATTAAATGAGACTTTTTCCATTTTTAAGCCTGATAACAATGACGCCACCTCCTCCAAGTGAAAAATCATGAGTGTCTGTCATAGTGGTTCAAGCATTATTCACTTAGAATGTGAATTGTATTAAAGGTAAACTTGGACGAAAGATCTGAACACAGTGTGTTGAATCACGTCTAGTGAAACTCCAGAGGAGACACATGAGACCAGTGATGTCTTTTGCTTCAAGTAAAAAACCTCCTTTTTAAGCTCCTTTATTTCCCAGCTGTCTAGGAGTAACTGCGAGGATAATGATGAGATCTCCACTCCGACATTTAACTCCCGCCTATCTTTGAGGAGCTCCAGTGGGAATCTTCTCCTCCTATTTCACATGCGTTCTGAAGAATTTCTGCTTTGGTGTTTTCGCTGTGTTCAGATCTTTTGTCCAAGTTTACTTTTAATACAGTTCACTCACTCTCACTCATTTGCCGAACTGCTTAATCCTATTTAGGTTGCAGGAAGGCCGAAGCCTATATCTCACGGAGGCATAGTGGTTAGCACATGCGCCTCACAACAAGAAGGTCATGGGTTTGAGTCCTGGGCTTGGGCATTTCTGTGTGGAGTTTACATGTTCTCCTGATGCTTGCACGGGTTTCCTCCGGGTACTCCGGTTTCCTCCCACAGTCCATCATTACACTGATTGGCTGTTCCAAGTTGACGTAGTTGTGAGTGTGAGTGTGAATGGGTGAGTGTGGGTTCCGACTGCGTTGGTCTGGTGAGCTGTTCATGGTGTACCGCGCAAATGAGTGAGTGAGTGTTTACAGTAAATACTACGCACTGCAGTGGTTCAGTCTTTTAACCATGGCAAGTGCTGTCCTCCCTCATGGACTGTGGATGTGGTGGCGCCCTATGTGGAAATCTTGGAATTGCTAATTAGTGATGGCCTTTGAGTGCCAGACTCATTATAAAGTTTACAGTTTTGATGAGTAGGCAATAGAGCATGGAGTCTGCCATATGTGAGAGTGTATAGCAATGAACGTGAGGTTATAGTGTGTACAGCACAAGAGTCAACTTCCTTTCATCGAGTTTCAACTCCTTCAAATGTACAAAGTGACAAACTTTTGATGAAACGATGGATCAGTCGGCGATGAAGACAAACGAGCTGAGATGTAAACTCTGAGGACGACTCGAAGAGGGATAAAAGAACCGCGAGAAGAATGTCCCCGATGCCTGATTTGATGGAAGCATGCGAGCGCAGTCACTTTGTTCCCTGCTTTCAGTCTAATCAGCGAAACGATCTGAAACCACACAAACTTGTGGCCTGACATGAGCAAACAAAATCTCAGCCACCTCTCACGCGCTGTATTTTACTGTATGAGTGAGTCATGATTCTGTTTCGCATTAAAACATGCATGTCAGGAAGTGAGACAGAAGGATGACAGCACAAAGAAAATGTACCTCTGACCTCTATATAGAGTACTGAGCAAAAGCCTTAGGCACCCTATACACTTTGCTATACATTAACAAAGATTAATTTGCCAGCAGGGCGGCACAGTGGCGTAGTGGTTAGCACGTCCGCCTCACGGCAAAAAGGCCTGGATTCTATTTCTGGGCTCGGGTGTTTCTGTGTGGAGTTTGCATTTTTTCCCCGTGCTTGCGTGGGTTTCCTCCGGGTACTCCGATTTCCTCCCACATTCCAAAAACATGCACAGAAAGCTAATTGGCTGTTCCAAATTGTCCCTAGGTGTGAGTGAGTGCGAATGGTTGTGTGAGTGTTGGCCCTGCGATGGCCTGGCGAGCTGTTCAGAGTGCATCCCGCCTTCGGCCAGAGTCGGCTGAGATGGGCGCCAGCCTCCTCGTGACCCTAATTAGGATGAAGCAGCGTAGACAATGAATAGATGAATAGGTTTTCCAGCATAAAACTAAATGCTACAAAAAGAAATTGTTGTATGTCACTAAAAAAAAGGGCTCATTACGTAAGACAGGGGTGTCAAACTCAATTTCACTGAAACCCGCATCACTAAATTTAAAGGTGATTAAGGGCCAAATAATCACTGCACATCTATTCTTAAAGGGCAACCATGAAATAATTTTAAGCATTTGTCCTCTGTCTTTATTCACTTGCATTTTCTGGGAACACTTAACAGCAGCCAACTAGCTTGCAATCTTTCTTGAGTAAAGAGTGACTAGCTGTTTATTTGAAATAGGCTGCCGCCACCTAGTGGACGGATGATGAATTAGGTTTCATTGTAATGGTCGAAGCAAAGAATGTACGATAATCATATACTTTGAAAGCTCTTGCAGGCCACATCATATGAGTTGGCGGGCCGGATTTGGACCGTGGGCCTTGAGTTTGATACCCTTGATGTAAGAGAACACTTTTTAGACAAACACATATTGCATGCAAATAAAGAAGCAAGCATGACCATCAAAATCCCCAGGAGAACTCTGACTGGTTCTGCAAGATCACTCACTCACTCATATGATGGGCCGCTTAATCCTTAATAGGCTGGTGGGGAGATTGGAGCCTATCTCAGCTGACTCTGGGCAAAAGGGGGCGGCACCCTAAACAGCTCGCCAGATCATCACAGGGCCAACCCACAAGCACAACCATTTACACCTAGGGGCAATTTGGAGCAGCCAATTACCCTAATGTGCATGTCTTTGGACTGTGGGAGGAAACTGGAGTACCTAGAGGAAACCCATGCAAGCAAGGGGAGGACATGCAAACTCCACACAAAAACACCCTCGCCGAGCCTGGGACTCGAACCCAGGACCTTCTTGCTGTGAGGCGGACATGCTAATCACTACGCTACTGTGCCTCCTGGTTTTGTTAGATGCTTAGTAAAGCTTACAGCTCATTACCTTGTAAAACTTCATGTGAGATACTAGAGTGAAGTCATCACACCAAATATCGACTCTGTTTCGTTTATTACTGACTGTGATAGAAACAGAAACTTATAATGTTGACACGTTCAATTTAAATATTTATAAGTAAATAGAAGGCGTCTTTGTAGCATTTCTTTGCGTGTGACTAGAACTTTTTGCACAGTACCATATATATGAGTTTGTGTTTGTGTGTGTGTGTGTGTGTGTGTGTGTGTGTGTGTTTCAAAAGCATCAGTTGAAGGACGATCAGTTTATGACTTTAACTGCCTCCATTCTCCAATTCCTGTTATCTGTTATAGACACTTTTATTACGTTCCCCCATCACTGCCCACTTTTAGTGCTCTGAGAACCTGAACACCCCCTCAACCATCCTCCGTCATTAGCCTCCAATTATAGCAGCTGTACTGAGTGCTCTGGCTTCTGTCTACACTAGGAGAAGATGCATTAGAGTTATTTTCGGAGTTTTGCTGTGTGCATGGTATGAACATCAGGAGCCAAATGGTGGCTCTTACCAAAGGCGCAGGCTGTGGCATGGAGTGGGTTTGTTAAGTCAACACTGAAACACTCCCATCTGTTCTTGTGCTGATGAAGAGCCTTTAATTTCCACTGTCAATTTAAAAGAGATATTACTCTTTTCCCACCTTTTTGAACTATACGTGTTTTTACAGTGTTCCTTAGCTGCGTTATATGATGCCAGAATGTCAAGTACCAAGGTTTTTACTGATTTTTTATTTTTTTTTGAAACACTATCGTGCCACGGCTTGTTGGGCCTTCTGATTAGCTGCCCTCCATGACCAGCAGTATCTCCGCCAATCACGGCCTACCTTCCAAACAGAGCAGAGTAAGCACAGAGAGCGGAAAGACTATAAATGGGAGGAGGAAGCCAAACAGGCTAACATACTCAAAATCAGGGTTTCAGAAAATAACTGTGTTTTTTGGATTAGGAATCGTACTTTGATTCTCCACTTGTGTCCAAAATTAAAAATAAAGGTCTGAAAATGGGAATCTGACCTTTAACTCTCAGGTTTGGGCTTTGTTTTCTTTTAGACTTTTAACCTGGAGATGGTGTTTTATGAGGACACACATTTACACTGCATTAGTTGCTGTCCCACTATCATGTCTGGAGCTTAACCTTGAGATAATAAACCATTTGCATTTCTATTATTGTGCTTATAGCCCAGCATTTACGGTGGTGTAGTGGTTAGCACCTTTGCCTCACAGCAAGAAGGTTCTGGGCTCAATTTACGGGCTCTGGCATTTCTGTGTGGAGTTTGCATGCTCTCCCTGCGCTTGCGTGGGTTTCCTCGAGGTACTCTGGTTGATCCTATGTGTGAGTGTGAATGTGAATGGTTGTGTGTGTTGCCCTGCAAAGGTCTGGTGAGCTGGTCATCCTCCCCTTGACCCTAGTAGGATTAAGCGGTTCAGCAAATGAGTGAGTGAGTGAGTGAGTGAGTGAGCCCAGCAACACATAAGCTTTATGCCAACTTCAGCATGCAAGTGTGGTCTAAAACTTATATGCTATTTCCTACAAATAAGTCATACAGATGTTAAATTTTTTCCCTTTTTTTTTTCTTACATTAAGTGAACGAGCTTTAGCATGGCAGATACACACGGCTAAAACAGTTTAGCTTTTGACAAACATTCAGCTGAATAATTTTTGCTGTTTAGCAAGAATAATGAATTTACATTTAAAAAATTTGTTGACTGAAATAGCCTTTCATATCGACATTACACCTTAAGCACCAGTTGTCCTCACCTAGCCCAGGAGTAGCTGGTGGGTTAAATCCCTGGGCTTCAAGCCATAAAGTAGCCCTAAGTAGGCCGATCAAGCCCCACAAGTGAGAGTGGAAACAGTAATATCCTCGGCCAAGTTTACTGCTGGAATTTATATTGAAAACTCTTAGTCTCATTCTTTTTTCCACCCCATTTTCTCCCCTAATTTTAGTCGTATTCACCTGTCAAGTATTTCCTTCCCTATCACACGACCACCACCACTCAAGGAGGGGTGTAAGCATGCACATTCCCCCTCCATGACATGTGTTGCTACCACCCACCTCTGCGTATTTGGAGGCAGCCTAACACAGGGAAAGCGCTATCCACCCCCTCATACAACTAAGCTCACAGACACCCATGATTGGCTGGTGGTGATCGCTGTGAGTGACAGAGAAGTGAGCATATGCCATCCCTCCTTCCCATGAGAGTTCGGCCAGTTAGCTCCCATGAACTCCCGGTCATGGATGGCTGTGGCACCAACCTGGAGTCGAACTTGCGATCTCTGGGTTAATAATCACACACCTTGTCGATGTGCCACTTGGGAGCTCATGGTCTCATTCTAAACTCGACTTCATTTGCTGACACTTCCCTGTGCTAACATTTTAAAGGTGCCGGAGTTTTGTAGGATAAATATTTATAAAAAGTAACTCCCGTTCTGCTGATGTCCCCAAAATTTCCAAGGAATTGTACCAGACCTAGTAAAAGTCATTTGTAATTATGGGGCAAGAGAAGAAGAAAATGTCAGCTAACCACATCAGGCTCCATGGGATTTGGGTTCTAGCTTAAACTCCTGATTAAATGCTGGTGTTTTTCTGTCCACAGTGCACGTGTGAAAGTGACTATAAAAAAAAAAAAAAACACAGAAAAAGAAAGTTTTAAGACGTGAATTTTTATTTCTGTCCATGCCATTCTGAAGTGGTTATTTTCACCTCAGTGCGTCCACTTATCTCTGTGATC
The DNA here is from genome assembly GCA_039654325.1 of Tandanus tandanus. Taxonomy (NCBI): domain Eukaryota; kingdom Metazoa; phylum Chordata; class Actinopteri; order Siluriformes; family Plotosidae; genus Tandanus; species Tandanus tandanus. Next base: position 2,274,249 of record JBCNYH010000002.1, on the reverse strand, counting down.
AGAAGAAACCAAAGGCTAAATAGTTCCATAATCACTGCACTCGAAGCAGAAGCTTGCAGCCGTGTTGCTGTAGCAGGTAGCTCCCTCATAAGGTATGACTCAAGGTATCTTTTAAGGATACTCCTTTTAAATGACCCTTTAGGATAGAAATCAGGGTAATGTATGACTTCAGAATGCCTCGTCGTTAAACCATAGGCTAATTCTAACTAGATTGCTATGAGAATAGTATCAAACAAATTTATTTGATTACAGACATTGTTTTATTTCTATTATTGTTTTGAAAATCAAAACCCAAAAATGTATATTTTCTGTAACACTCGGGCCACCAGTGCATGAGAGAGCTGCTGCACATGGGCAATTTATGAGTAATATGCAGCACTGAAGATACATTGGAGAGTTTGAAGTTGTCTTAGAAGGAAACGAGAGTTCAATTAGTCTCAAACTGTCTTCCTGAGACAGTTTTTCTCCACTGAGAACACACCCTTTGTTATGCCTCCATGCCAGCGATAGCCAGGGCCAGAGGCATTATGTTTCTGGGCTCTCCATATGTAAGTTCATTCTTAAGAGCACTTTGAGGGAATTTCTTCACACTTTGCATAAAAGTCTGAGTTTGGCTGACTCATGAACTAAATAGATTTTGGAGGTCGAAGGTCAAGGTCACCGCAGCTTCATGTGAGCCATTCTTATGATTTTTAAATTTTTTTCATTCTGATACACTTTTTTAATCCAATAAGGGAAATTTGGCTCTGCATTTAAGCCATCCAAACTAAGCACAAGTACACAAACAAGTAAATAGTGGGCACATGCACTCAGAGCAGTGGGCAGCCAGATTCAGGAGCCCATAGAGCAGCTGGGGTGAGGTGGTTTGCTCGAGGGCACTTCAGCAATGAAGATGGAGGAAGGTTCTTCGGTTTCCTCCCACAGTCCAAAGGGATGCAAATTAGGCTGTCTGGCTCCAGCCTTTCTGCAACCCTAGTAGGATTAAGCAGTTCGGCAAATGACTGAATGAGTGTCTGACTCGAGCGAACCCCCACCTTTGGTGAGCATCGAACTTCAGAGTTGCTGTAGTAACGGGTCGGTCTCTGGAAGGAGTGTACAAGACTGGAATCAGTGTGTTAATGGGTTGGGGCTATTGTCTAAGGTGTGGAACTGGCAGTATGGGATAAGGAAGAAGAGCCAAGCCAAATGGTACGACCACAATATTTACAAGTGTTCCCTGAGATGTTGTGGAACGTGTGAAACCTCACTCCTTGCGAAATGGACGTCGATATATGAACCAAAAGCTCTTCAGTCTCTACACTTGCAAATGAACTTGAAATGAATAAATAATTTGCACAGATTTTGACAGGAAACATGAAGAGAAAAGAAAATGGTCCGATTCCCAAGTCACATCATTGTTTGCCTTCTTTATAGAAAGTCTTAATAATGTTCTGGAATGTTCCGAGCTTTGCCAATTCATCTAACAGCTGTTTTGTCGGCTCTTAGGCCTAGAGCAGCAGTAAAACAACTTTAACTGTGTGCCCATGAGTGTGTGTCTGTGAAGGAGACAGAAAAATTCTGCTTCCCATAAGTATTAGTCCTTGTACCCTTGGGGTGTCTACACTTTTTAGCAAGTTGGTCTCCAGGGGCTGCAATAAGAGTATAAGTGCAATAAGCCATCTTAGGTCAGGGGTTCATGTTCATGTGATCTACAGTGTGTCTGTCTGAGTGTGAGTAAATTACTTACCCTCTATCCTTTATGATTTGCAGACCTATGCGTCACACTGAAGTGCGGAGTCTCCCAGACGTGTGTGTGAGTCACCTGGATGTTTTCCGCTCCCATCTGCACACATAAATCTACTCATTCTTGTCGCTGTCTGAATACCAATCAAATGGGTCATGACTAAGCAGTGTTACCTGTCAAAGACGCTTCAGATCGAGTCAGATGATCGGAAAAAGCAACATAAAAGGAAAAGCCACCACCATTAGCTTTTAAGTGAAGGAAATTTGTCAGCACAGCTGGTGGTAGATTAATTAAGCTTGATAAAACTCACACAGAGTTTTGCGTTTGAATAATCACTTTCTATCAGGCAGTGCTTACTGCTCTAATGACATCTGATCACGGTGTGGGAATAAGCAGAAGATTAGAAATCTGTGGTTTGTGTGCGTGTGTGTGTGTGTGTGTGTGTGGTCTGTGGGTGGTCTGGGTGCGCTTGTATTGTGGTCACATTTCCCAAAGCACTCATGCATTCCTCTGAGAAAGAACAGAACAGATTTACCAGAGCCTTCAAGGTAAGACGAGCATCAAACGGCTGTTTTCTGCCTCCTGGTTCAGTCAGTTGCTCTGTTCCGCTCTGATCCCAGCTCAACAGTAAAGTCCTCAGATTTTAAAATCTACATTAAAAAACTACATTTAAAAAATCATCACCTTGATTAGATTCTAGGAAATTAAAGAGCAATGTTTTTATTTTACCTTTGAGAAGCATTACATCTGCGAAGGCCTGGCGAGCTGTACAGTGTGTACCCTGCCCTCGCCCAGAGTCGGCTGAGATGGGCACCGGCTGGTACTGCTCTGTCTCCGTTTTTACACAACCCTAATTAGGATTAAGCGGTTCAGAAAATGAATGAATGAAAGCATTACATACATACAGTATACTATCCATTTGAAAAGATTTCATATATTCAGCCTGAAGGAAATTTACAGCAGAGAGTGTGTCTTTCAGAAAAAGTAAAAGAAAGCTAAAAGCTGATGCGTGGTTGCTGTGGAGACTGATGTAGGTGCAGGGAAAGTTATTAAAGTTTAGCAGACAAACCAAAATGTTAGGCAAGAGCAAATCTGAAGACAGGCAGGAGATCAGGCGATGAGCAAACAACATGAACTAAACAAATTCAAAGTCATGAAAGCCAGAAAGGGCGGCATGGTGGCGTAGTGATTAACATGTCCGCCTCATAACAAGAAGGTCGTGGGATCGAGGCTCGTCCTTGGCAATGGGGTTTCTGTGTGGAGTTTGCATGTTCTCCCCGTTCTTGCATGGGCTTCCTCTGGGTACTCCGGTTTCCTCCCACTGTCCAAAAACATGCACATTAGGCTTATTGGTTGTTCCACACTTCCCTTATGTCTGTGTGTGAATGGTTGTGTGAGTGTGTTGCCCTGCGATGGACTGGCGAGCTGTTCAGGGTGTACTGCCTTTTCCCAGAGTTGGCTGAGATAGGCTCCAGCCTCCCTGCGCAGCTCAGCGAGTTCATGATTGAATAATGTTTAATCTATCCTGGTTCGACTCTGTCTCAGTTTTTATTTTTATATGATATGATGTTTAATACTTTACTTATCGTGTCCACACTAATCTAAATGCAGCCCTTCCACTTCTGTACACACATCTGGGCTGTTTTGTTGAACGTAGTCAGGTCCTGTCGGGAGCATCACTTCTCCTGCAAAGAGCAGTGTAAGAGATGGTGATTCTTGACCGCACTCGCAGACAACGTCGTTCCCTGGTACCAGTCCCCATTTGTGCATCAAGGATTTTGACCTTCCTACTCCTGTCCTGAGACGGTTCAGGCACGTCCACTCGTCATGACTGGCATCATACATGTTTAATAAATATGTATGTAGGTGCAGTGTTCTATTAAAGATCCTAGTGGCTGCTATTTACGTGTGTGGTAGATGCTGAACTGCTGAATTAATTGCTGAATACCCAGCGAGTTATAGCTATCTAGATAACTATGAGGCTCAGATTGGCCTGCGCATAATCCATATTTTACATAAAAAACATCACACCTTTCAGACGCTACCTGTCCTGATGCATTCGTATTTATGAGGGTCTTGACTCCACTATTTGTCCTTAGCTTTGTCTTATGTATGAGTGTTTTCTGGATAATTTACAACCAAATCAAAGCAATCTTTCTGCTTTTACCAGAGCTGTAAGCAACGCCACAGCTGCAAACCTTCCACCTAATGCAAAGAGATTTCCTTTTTAATAGTCATGACCACTTCAACATGTCACATCAATAATCACCAAACAGAGCTTTCATGCACTAAATATTTGGTTTCGTGGACATAGAGCAAAAGACACTAATAGTATGCTGTCAAAAAGATCAAAGACTGACCTTTTGGTGACTTTTTCTCTGGCTGTTGTTTGACACAGTTGGCTGCTCCGTCAGAGCTAACCCCCCTTCGTTGCTCTCTTATTGGCCAGGTGGTTCTGTGAGGGGCGGGAGCTGCACCACTGTCCTGATATTCAGATCGGGCAGGATGGTGATCTTCACACGCTGGTGATCGCCGAGGCTTTTGAGGACGACACGGGCAGGTATACCTGCGTAGCCTCCAACGCTTTGGGAGCTGACAACACCTCTGCCGAGGTCTACATCGAGGGTGGGGATCTTGTGTAGACATATACATTCATACATATAGATTAAGGTGAGGAACTATTTTATAGTTGTGTACTGGTATATAACAGGGTTGATTTTTCTCTCTTTCTCTCTCTCTCTCTCTCTCTCTCTCTCTCTCTCTCTCTCCGGCTATCCTCAGGAGCCTCATCTTCAGACTCAGAGGGAGAAGGATCTGTGTCCAAATCTAAGTCAGGAGCCATGCCACAGTATGTGCTACAGTATAACCACTTTGACCCTTGACACCTGTGACATTTCATCCAGGATAATTGCCCTTAAAGTTATCAGCTTTGTTATGAGTTACAGGCTTGCGTCAGCTTTTCAATAAAGCAGTGAAACAATAAGTCAAACCGTTCAATCCTACTACGGTCGCAGGGAGGCTAGAACCTATCTCAGCCCTCTCCAAGCAAAAGTGGGGTACACCCTGAACAGCTCACTGGTCCATCACAGCTCCAATACTTCATACTCACAGCTAGGGGCAATTTAAAACAGCCAGTTAGCCTAATGTTCACATCTTTAGACTGAGGGAGTAACTAACTGTACTAACCACTACGTCACGGTGCTGCCCCTGCAAAATACTATTGAATTCTAATTCCTGTATCATTTTCTGAATTGCTTCATTTCTTTCTGTCTGTCTGCTGATGTTGTGTTTGAGTTTGTGTTCATGTTGCTCCATTACGGATTACTGACTTCAGACAATGTGGCCAGAATATTTGCGAGTGTTTCTAGAAAGTGTGTATGTGTGTGTGTGTGTGTGTGTGTGTGTGTGTGTATGTGTGTGTATAAGGGTGTAGTCAGCCCTCCAGCACAACCAGTAGATCAATCCCACTGTTTAACCTGCTATTAACTCATTTTCGTGATTAGCTTCATACTTTTGTGTGCTTTTTTCAGGTGCCAGGTAATGCCAGGTATAATTAGGCTTACCTCAGCCATGCCCTTTACCCAACCCCAACAAACCAAACTCATTTACTTCCAGCTTCCTTATCTTCTTTATCTAACTTACTTTTGATGGAAAGTTTGGGCAAAACTGCTTCTGAATAGTGGGTGACACGGTGGCAGAATGGTTAGTACAGCCACCTCACAGTTTCCTCTGGGTACACCGGTTTCCTCCTACAATCCAAAGACATGCACATTAGACTAACTGGATATTCTCAACTTAGTGCACCAGATATTTGCAAATATAGCAAGAATCGTTCAAATAGTGATACAAGCATGATATTTGGTACATGTACTCTTCAATTCCCACTCTTTTCAAAAATACCGCTGGCCACATAAAATCCAAGATAGCGATCCCAAAATACAAGATGTCCTCCCAAAAATGGGTTTTTTCCTTAATAACTCAAAACGTGTTGCTTTTAAGCCTAATAACTGTATCAAAGTTGAATATAGAGTTGGGTATTATGGACATTTTGGTACCAAATTCATGTCTGTATCTCTTATGGTTCTTGAGATACACCACCTCGGGACTTCTACAGACTCGGGAAAGCAAAAAATTTGTACCATTCATTGTTGTTAAGTGAATTTTTTCATTCATCCATTCATCTTCTTCCGCTTGTTCCGGGGTCGGGTCGTGGGAACAGCAGCCTAAGCAGTGAGGTCCAGACGTCCCTCTCCCCAGCCACCTCCTCATTTCAGCCGCTTGTATTCGCGATCTCGTTCTTTCGGTCACTACCCAAAGCTTGTGACCATAGGTGAAGGTAGGAACATAAATTGACTGGTAAATTGAGAGCTTTGCCTTCCGGCTCAGCTCCCTCTTTACAGCAGAGGCTGCACCGATCCGCCTATCAATCTCCCTCTCCATCATTCCCTCACTCGTGAACAAGACCACGAGATACTTGAACTCCTCCACTTGGAGCAGGACCTCAATCCAGACCCAGAGGGTGCATTCCACCCTTTTCCGGCTGAGAACCATGGCCTCGGACTTGGAGGTGCTGATTCTCATC
>JBCNYH010000002.1:2223550-2234219 GCA_039654325.1 Tandanus tandanus | reverse complement strand
CTCTCTCTCTCTCTCTCTCTCTCTCTCTCTCTCTCTCTCTCTCTCTCACACACACACACACACACACACACTCACACACACACACACACACACACACACACACACACACACACACACTTTATCAGTCTATCTATAATGAATGATCCATGTTACTATCTTAAGTAATGTAACTATCTTATACCTTTAAATATTTTGATGAAACTCTCGGTGGTTTCGGTTAATAAATAAGCTCTGAATATAACATGAACAAAGCTGCTCCTCTTTGCACATTTTCCCCAAAGACAGCCGCAGAGCATACAAGGCTTGAATCGAGGGGTGGAGTGGGGTGGGGTGGGGATGGATTTGGAGACAGAGGAAGGCTTGTGTGTGTTCTTTAATGCAGCAGGGAACAATAAAAGCACTGCTCTACATTTTTTGGGGTGTCCAGTTTTTTAAAGTTGCATTATTCTTTTCAGTGTGTGTACACTACATACCGTTTATCACTTAAATAGATTTTACAGAATAGATAACGGGTAAGAAATGAATCTCAGAGTCCTGAATGTACGACGCTGTGAAATGAAACCTACTGATTCCTGTCAAAACAAAGACAGACTACAGGCAGGCACTACCGAGGGTCAGGGGTCACCGTACTGCCTCGGGCTAGAGATGAAATCATGATAGGGCAACCCCCACCTGAAATACAGAATCACAGGTCAGTTAGCGCGTTCGCCTCACAGGAAGAAGGTCCTGGGTTCGATTCCCAAACTCAGGTGTTTCTTGTTCGTGCGTGGGTTTCCTCTGGGTACTCTGGTTCAACTCTCACTCACTCACTCACTCACACACTCTACTCACGTGAGTGAGTGAGTGAGTAGTTTCATTAGTGTCTGGTTTTTTAGTAGAGCCTCAGTAAAGGTTCGAGGAGAGGTTTGAAATGTTTGCTAGTAGTTAATGAAGACCGGCCTTATGGAAGAGGTTTCACCACTCAGCTGAGGGCCACACGTCCGCAAATCCAGTCAAGCCTTTAATTCTCCTTAAAGAACGAGACGTTGCGTGTGGACATACTTGGCAGTGGCAGCAGTACTTGCTGGCTGCATTTCTCTCATTCCGCTCAGATTAAAAGAGCGCAGTCTTCACAAAATCCTTCCCACCACTGTGGGGCGGTTGCTACAGAAACCAAAGACAACTGCAGCAAACTGTGGTTCACATGCTCTCAAAAAATGAGGGTTTTTTCTCACTCTTTCTCCAGCTCAGTACTTTTGTACACGTATATAAAGATTCTGACTAGTTTCTCTTGATGTATTTGGCTTGTGACGCTGTCATCATCATCATCATCATCATCATCATCAACACCATCATCATTTGCTGAACCGCTTAAAACTAGTATTAGGGTCGCGCAGAGAGTGGAGACTATCTCAGCCATCACCCTGAACAGCTCGCCAGACCATCGCAGGGCAAAACGCACACACACAACCATTCACACTCATATCTACAACTAGGAAAAATTTGGAACTGCCACACAAGCATGGGAGAACATGCAAACTTCACACAGAAGCACCTTCACCGAGCCCTGGACTTAAACCTAGGCCTTTCTTGCTGTGAGGCGGACGTGCTAACCACTATGCTGCCATGCCGCCTGCCTTGTGATGCATTGCTGCTAATTCAGACATTACTGAAAAGTCACTATATGTGTGGTGGCTCTTGTTGGCTTTTATAGTTATTCTAGGGTTTATTTGGCTTTAAACTAATAAAGATTACAGCTTACAGTGTGGGCACTCTGCATCTGGTGTTCTACTGAGGTCGTATATTGGTCACGTTTCTATTATAAGAAGGTTCGACATCTTGGTGCAGTGTCTCTCTTTGGTCAGACACGTGGCAGAGTTGTGGTCAGTTTTAAGACTGGTATACGCCGTCCATTGAGCTGAAGCTGGAAGATGTTGCTTCAAGTGGCAGCGTTTATGATTAAGGGCTTTAATTCCAAGCATAGAATTTTACAAATCTTTGAATTGTTTATGTTCATTTTCCAAACCACTGTATCCTTTATTAGGCGGGGTACACCATCGCAGGGCCAACACACACACACAACCATTCACACTCGCATTCACACCTAGGGGCAATTTGGAACAGCCATTTAGCTCGTGTCTTCGGACTGAGGAAGGAAACCGGAGTACCAGGAGGAAACCCACACAAGCAATGGGAGAGCAATGGTCTGGTGAGCTGTTTCGGGTGTACCCCGCCTAATAAAGCATAAAGCGGTTTGGAAAATGAACATAAACAATTCAAAGCTTTGTAAAATTCTATGCTTGGAAATAAAGCCCTTAATCATAAACGCTGCCACTCGAAGCAACCCTAATAGGATTAAGCGCTTCAGCAAATAAGTGATGAATAAGCTCTTAAATAAAGCTTTAGGGGTTTAAAGCTTTAGAGGTATGAAAGGTATCATCTTTCACAGGGTTCAAGGTTTTAAAATTGTAACTAAAAAGTGAAATTAAAATTGTAATGTTGAATCGGGGTATTTATAGAATTGCGATACTTACGGAATCACAATACAAATAATTGAACTGGCATCAAGGTATTGTGATAAAATTAGACAGTTATGTCCTGCTTTTATTCAGACATATTTTCTTAATTTCAAATTGTTGAAAGCAGCATGGTGGTGTAGTGGTTAGCATGGCCGCATCACAGCAAGGACGTCCTCGTTCCAAGTCCCGTGCTCCGCAAGGACGTTTCAGTGTGGAGTTTGCATGTTCTTCCTGTGCTTGTGTGGGTTTCCTCTGGGTACTCCGGTTTCCTCCAACAGTCCAAAGACATGCACATTAGGCTAATTGGTTGTTCCAAATTACCCCTAGGTGTAAGTATGAATGGGCGTGTGTGTGTGTATATGTGTGTATGTGTGTGTTTGTGTGTGTGTTGCCCTTGCGATGGTCTGGCAAGCTGTTCAGGGTGTATCCTGTGTCAGCTGAGAGAGGTTCCAGCTTCCCCGCAATACTAGTAGTATTAAGCGGTTTGGAAAATGAATGGGTTCAAGTCCCAGGCTCGGCAAGGACGTTTCTGTGTGTGGTTTGCATGTTCTTCCTGTATGGGTTTCCTCTGGGTACTTTGGTTTCCTTCCACAGTCTAAAGACATGCACATTAGGCTAATTGGCTATTACAAATTGGCCCTTGGTGAGAGTGAGATTGGTTGTATGCATGCTGTCCCTGCGATGGTCTGGCAAGCTGTTCAGGGTGTACCCTGCCTTCGCCCAGTGTTGGCTGAGATAGGCTCCAGCCTTCTCGTGACCCTCATAGAATTAAGCGGTTTGGCACTTCGGATAGTTTTGCGCACCAGACGTTTGCACGCGTGCACGCACTGTGTAGACTGATAGATTCGAAACCTGGCCTTAATGGTTTACATTACTTTCCAGTCTGGATGGCACAGTGGCGTAGTGCTTCACAGCAAGAAGGGTTTGAGTCCTGAGCTTGGCGAGGGCGTTTCTGTGTGGAGTTTGCCTCCTCTCCCTGTGCTTGTCTGGGTTCTCTCTGGGTACTCCGTTTTCCTCCAACAGTCCAAAGACATGCACACTAGGCTAATTGGCTGTTCCAAATTGTGAGTGTGAATGTGAATGGTTGTGGGTGTGTTGCACCGCGATGGATTACCGAGCCGTTCAAATTGTTTCCTGCCTTTGTCTGGAGTAAGATGAGATAGGCTCCAGCCTCCCCACGACCTGAATAGGATTAAGCAGTTCGGAAAATGAATGAATAAATGAATTACTTTTCAAACTGATCATTAGGCTTTTAGGGAAAAAACTGGCTTTAAATAGTCTTCCAGTCGAGTCATTTCTGTCTGAGTTGTGATGTTTGAAAAAAAAAATGTAGGAATGAAGCATCACTTCTGGTCAGTGTACATAAAACTTGCGAGCCTTTACCATGAAGTCAGTGTTAGCATTATTAGCAGGAACGCTTTCCTGCTCATGGTGGATGTAAACCTCCAGCTCTCTGGTCAGACACAGACACATACCACTCATGTGACTCAGCACTGTTCACCTCGGCAGCAGGCTTCGCTTTGTGAGGTGTCACTTGTAAAGCAGTTAATTGTGTATTAACAGTCACTTTCTTGTAGAGACGTTGCACGTGGTTAAAAGCAGGGAACCAGTTGAGGACAGAAGAAACGTGTTACTGAGAAAAATATGGACAAAAACTTACAGGGGATGTGTACAAGTCTTATTTACTGAAGCGTGTACCCCATAAAATAATGAGTTTACACAAGACTAAATTATTAAATGACCGATGGAGCAAACACACACGTTCACTGACCGTGCGCGTGTTATGGGTACTCGGACACACACATGCTCTGTCTAACTTGAAGACGAGTTTGAACTTTGAATGATCTAATTAGATCCCGGTGTTAGACCTATTGGAAAGTTCCTGTCTATGTAAATGTAATGACGATCGTAATATCACTTTACTTTAGTTCAATTTCCGTAAGCTCTCAAATTCATCCATTCATTCATTCATTCATTTTCCAAGCCGCTTAATCCTAATTAGGGTGGCGGGGAGGCTGGCGCCCATCTCAGCCAAGTCTGGGCGAGGGGCTCAGGCGATTCTGTACACTCTGGACGGCTCGCCAGGCCATCGCAGGAAGCTCTCAAATGTCTAGCAATAATAACAAGAACAATATATAGCTCAAAGGTAATAACTTACTAGGACCAAGCACACTCGTGGGCTGCGGACAGACAAACACACACACGAGTTCCCGTGGAACAAAAATCGGTGTGCCACAGTACCTTCCGCGTTGCTCACACGAAAGGTAATTATTGGACTTTATAGATAGGATGCAGTGACTTTTTGTATTAATAATATATCTTGCCTTAAAATAGCCACTATACATAATGTCTTTTGATTGTGGGAGGAAACCGGGGAACCTGGAGGAAACCCACACAAGCACATGGCGAACATGCAAACTCCACACAGAAAGACTCCAGTCGGCTGTAAGATTCTTGCTGCGAGGTGACAGTGCTAACCCCTGAGCCACTTTCCATTCATTCATTTGCCGAACCCTACAAAGGTTGCAGCCTATCTCAGCCGACTCTGGGTGAAGGTGGGGTACACCCTGAACAGCTCGCCAGACCATCACAGAGCCAAAACACACAACCATTTACACACACGTTCAAACCAAGGGGCAATCTGGAACAGCCAAATAGCCAAATGTGCATGTCTTTGGCCTGTGGGAGGAAACCTGAGTAACCAGAGAAAACTCACACAAGAACGGGGAAAATATAGAAACAGATACACGCTTCCCACACAGAAACGCCCTTTGCGAGCTCGGGACTTGAACCCAGTCCCTTCTTGTTGTACAGCATAGTTGCTACCACTAGGCCACCGTGCCGCCCCCTGAGCCTCTGTTTTATCACTGATTCCAAAAGTAATTTTTAACAAGATAAGCATAATTCAAACGCTCTGACAATAAAACAAAGCTTGTTCACGGGTCCAAATTGAATGACTGGATGGACTACCTGCCTGCGCCCACTCTGTCTGGGCAATCAATGTGCATAACCAGAGACATCCATAAGGTTAGGTAGGCATACTGCAGAGATATTGTTGAAGCTAGTCAGCAGCTGTACTTATTATAATAAAATGTTGAGTGTTTTGTTATGAGTGGAGGTAAAATGAGGTTCATGGATATGCCAGTGTTCCTCACGTTCTCACCGACTCATCCTCCAGGACTAGTCAGGCAATGCGCGTTCATGTGCTTTAGTGGCTTTAAAGGGAGGGCTGAAGTGAGGGAATAATTTTTATAGTTGGATACTTTACAAAATAGCTTGCTTTTGTTGGTTTCAATTTTTAATTCAGAAAACAGCTGGCTAGCATGTTACTGACACCTGACAAACACTGAGGCGTCCATGTCTGTCAAACGCAGCAATCAAACTATCAATCCTTTTTTACAAGACCAAACTTTCATTTATTTTTGTTACTGTCTACCAGGAAACAACGTAGAAGTGAAAAGGGAACATCGGTGATTGACAGGTTGCCTTTAGGGCAGATCAACTTGCAGTATGCTTCCAAAGATGATAGGAAAATATATTAATATGGCATAACTTTAAGGGAGTACATTTAATTCATGAGGGAACGTCATTCTTCTGTGAACAGTCACAGGCTGGTATACACACACATCCACTTAAACAAATCTAGGATTTAAATGATTTCCAAATTGATCACATAAAGATTTCCTTCAAAGACAATCTTAAGGAAGTGCTACAAACTACTGTATTTGGAACACAATGCTCCAGAAACTGCAGCAAAACACGTAAAAACAATGGCTTCAAGAACACCCGCTGTTATAAAGTCCAAAGGAGGCCAAACTATATACTGTGAACAGAATAAATACTGAGTTTTCTGTTCAATTTTGTGTCATTTGTTCTATTAGGGCGGCACGGTGGTGCAGTGGTTAACACATCAACCTCACAGCAAGAAGGTCCTGGGTTTGAGTCCTGGGCTCGGCGACGCCAGTTCTGTGTGGAGGTTGCATGTTCTACCCATACTTTTGTGGGTTTCATCTGCATATTCCGGTTTCCTCCCACAGTCCAAAGACATGCTTATTAGGATAACTGACTGTTCCAAATTGGCCCTAGGTATGAATGTGAGTATGAATAGTTGAGTGTGTGTTGGCCCTGCGACGGAGTTGTGAGCTGTTCAGGGTGTAAATCAATGAATGAATAATTTGTTCAATTATCTTTATTTAACTGACAAACACGAATAAGATCTTAATTGTTTCAAACGTCTCGGAAATATTTTTATTTCTTTTATTTGTGACAAGTGGTCTAATAAATTTGTTCAGCACTGTACGTTGTTTATGCCGGGAAATGACACGTTAGCGTAGGTTCTCAGCCATCTCGCTGTGTTCAATACCCTCCAATGTCTTTCAATTTAACTTCGTAATAGACTAATAGACTACTTATAGATAACATTGTTTTCATAAGTAGTGTCATAGGTCAGGTTCTGAATCAATGTGTGTGTGTTTCATTCATTATTTATACAAATCTCAGGTACTTAAAGACTTATCAGTGTCATGATGACATTTAGAGACTGACCAAATGATTTATTGAACTTACCAAGATAATACAATGAAATACACTTTACAGACACACTTTACTGTGTGTGTCAGTGGAGCTGTTAACAATGTTCTTAGCACTATGAACTGTACGAATTATTAATTACTTTTCATACCGCGATAGATCGAGTCGATCATGTGACCACACTTTGCCATGTGGTTTAAACAAGCCGGCTGTAACTTTCATTTATCAATAACATGAGGTAATGCGATAACGTAACATTGATCCTGGGGCGGCGCAGTGTCATAGTAATTAGCACGTCCGCCTTACAGCAAGAAGGTCATTGATTCTTAGGACTGTGGGAGGAAACCAGAGTACCAAGAGGGGAGAATATGCAAACTACACACAGAAATGCCAGAGCCTGAGAATTGAACCCAGGACCTCCTTGCTGTGAGGCAGACATGCTGACCACTTTGCCAGCGTGCCACCCCTTTTAGTTCTACTTACTCTCACACATTGGCCAAACCACTTAACCCTAATAGGGTTGTGGGGAGGCTGTACATATCTCAGCCAACACTGGGCGAAGGCGGGGTACACCCTGAACAGCTCGCCAGACCACTGCAGGGCAACACACTTAACCATTCACACTCCCACTCACACCTAGGGGCAATTTGGAGCAGACAACCAGCCTAATGTGCATGTCTTTGGATTGAGGGAGAAAACCCAGAGGAAACCCACGCAAGCACGAGGAGAACATGCAAACCCCACACAGAAATGCCCTCACCGGGCCCGGTAATCGAACCCAGGTCCTTCTTGCTGTGAGGCAGACATGATAACCACTATGCCACCGTGCCGCCCCTTTTAGTTTCAGTGAAAGTAAATTATAATGTTGCACTGTACAGAGACATTATGTACAATTATCTGCTTTAAACTTTGTGGTTTGGGGAGGAACCACAAATGGGTGTGATGGTTAGGTGTTCGCCTACTTTAGGCCATATGCTGTAGAACATATCTTTTTGTATTGTACTCTGGGTGAGGAACACTGGGTGACCTGGCAGCCTGCCTGATATGTTGAGAATTGAGATTGAAAGGGGAAATGAGGTCACAGTTTGTGACTGACTTTGCATTTTGAGGGTCAGATGAGGGTGTAGAGGAAGGAAAGAGAGAGAGAGAGAGAGAGAGAGAGAGAGAGAGAGAGAGAGAGAGAGAGAGAGTGAAGAGAAGAGAGTTCAGAGATATGTGATGTATAAACCGAAACAGGGCATGGCAGGACACTTGGATCCCAACAAGATGGAAACACAAAGACTTTCCTGATCCTCTGTTTGAGAAACTAAAAGCCTTTAGTCCTCTGAGAGACACATGGTATGCAGGACTGAGGTTATACACACACACACACACACACACACAAAGAAAGTGTTCATACACGCGCAGTTCAGGGAATTGCGTTATTTCTGGTTGAAGCTGATCAGTGACGTAGTGAAGGCAGCTGGCAGGTTAGGTGTTTCAGTAACCTGTGTGTCCTGGGTTTGTGTGTGCGAATTTCTAGAAAACAAATCTTATATCACTGATGTAATTAATACGACAGATTTTTGTTTGTAAAAAGACACATCAAGTCCAGAACAGTTACGAATTAAGCAAAACAAAACAGGATACTGACGAATGACAAAATTAAATTCCTTTAGTATATACTACACAGGAATGGTGTGGTCTGATTGATCCGCTGTCTGGGATTTAAAAAATGCTTATCCTGAGTGGATAATGCTTGAATCAAAACACTCACTGTTTTTCACAATCACTTGGGGCAGGCGGCGTCATGATTATCACTCTTTGAAAATTAAACCATAGAAATCTTCTTTTAGCTTTTCTTGTATTTTTACCTGGAACATGATGCTTCCATGTGGTATATACTAAACTCTGAATAAGAATAAGACATGCACATTACTCTAATTGGCTGCTCCAGATTGCCCCTAGGTGTGAGTGTGAATCTGGTGAGCTGTTTAGGGTGTTCCCCACCTTTGCCCAGCGTCGGCTGAGATATGCTCCGGCTTCCCCTCCACCCTGGCAGGATTAAGCGGCAAATGAGTGAACGAGTGATTGGAAAAAGAAGGCTGCATTTGAATGGAACCTTTGAAAAGAGGCAGTTCAGTAGCGACACTCAGTCGACGACACATTCGGTTGTTGAATGCAGCCCTCGAAGGATAAGCACCAGAATAAAAATGGTTTCTCTGACATTTTTTCCTGTGGCAGAGCCGGGTGGCTTTTATTATGAAGCGGGGACTTTTATACTGACACGCTGCTGAGTGAGAGTCCGGAAGGCAGGCAGGGCACATTAACGTATATCAAGGCAGCGCCAGAGGGAGCGCGAGAGACCGGGTCAGCGTCACTCAGGCGCGCGCACATATAAAAGCACCATTACCCGTAATTTCTCTGGCTCTCTCACACACACACACACACACACACACACACACACAGAGAGGCATCGCTTTTACTGCCGAGGAGCTCCAGGAGAGAGGCGCTCGAGACGGGAGAAAGAGAAGGTACAAACTTTCCTCTGTTGTGCTGCTTGTAAGAGAGAAGAATCTTTAATAAAGTCATGGGGAGAGTCGGTTCGGTTCTGTAGAGCGTCAGTTCGACTGGTTAACTCTCGGTTGGGGAGAATTGTGCTGGTGGTGGTCTGACAGACTGCAGCGGTGCGAATTAAAAGAGAGATATGATGTGAGAAGAAGGACAGGGACCAGGTTCCTCCTACCTACAGGCCAGGTACATCCACCTCACACACCTGGAGCACTGGCTCCCCTGCTTCAGGGGCGACCACAAGGTGAGGGCCAGGGAGGCGAGGCGAGGAGAAAATAAATAAAACTACAACAACAACAACAATAATAATAATGATAACAATAACAACAACAATTATAATAATAACAGTAATAATAATAACAATAATCATTATTATTATTATTATAACAATAATAATAACAACAATTATAATAATAATAATAATAACAACAATAATAATAGCAATAATGATAATAATAACAATAACAATAATAATAATAACAATAATAATAACAACAATAATAATAGCAATAATGATAATAATAATAACAACAATAACAATAATAATAATAATAATAACAATAATAATAGCAATAATGATAATAATAACAACAATAACAATAATAATAATAACAATAATAATAACAACAATAATAATAGCAATAATGATAATAATAATAATAATAATAATAATAACAATAATAATAATAATAATAATAATAACAACAATAATAATAAAGTTTAGAGATTAGAGCAGAGCTTCCTGAAATCCTGATCCTCAGGTCTGGAGAGAGAGAGAGAGAGAGAGAGAGAGAGAGAGATTTTGTAATTCTTAATATGTTAGATTAGATGATTAGATTGTTATATTATTGTATTATTATGGTAAGTATTATTGTTGTTGTTGTTGTTGTTATTTAACTTTTTTTTTGGAAATTCACCCCAGAACTTTCAGAAACGTTTCCAGGCGAATAGATCTGTCAGGAATAATGTAGCTCGGTCCCGGAGTGCACAGTGCTCGGTTGGTACAGTAATGATGATGAGTTGGCTAGTTTATAAAAGCCCATTGTATTTAACTGCTTTCATGCCAGTGGGGTGCTGACCGACGGTTTGGC
>JBCNYH010000002.1:2211170-2222588 GCA_039654325.1 Tandanus tandanus | reverse complement strand
GAGAGAGTGAGTGAGCAGAAAGAAGAGAGTGAGGGAGAGAGAGAGTGAGTGAGCAGAAAGAAGAGAGAGAGAGAGAGCAGAAAGAAGAGAGAGAGAGAGAGCAGAAAGAAGAGAGAGAGAGAGAGCAGAAAGAAGAGAGAGAGAGAGAGAGAGTGAGTGAGCAGAAAGAAGAGAGAGAGAGAGAGAGAGTGAGTGAGCAGAAAGAAGAGAGAGAGAGAGAGAGAGCATGGGGTTGAAGAGCGGGGTGTTGAAACATTAAACAGCAGTGATCATCAGTAACGTTGAAACTTGTATGAGGTGAAGGAGGAGAAAGAAAAGGATGAGAAGACAGAAAAAATCCAGGAGGGAGATTGTGGAAAGTTTCTGGAGTTTTTTTCCAGCATCTCTGTGGAAGGAGAACATAGCAGAGCATAGAGCAGCAGAGCAGAACACCAGCACGTACAGGGAATCGGGCCAGCGCATGGGGGTTTGGGTGGGAGCCTGAGACAGAGATCAGATTTGGGTCAGGCAGGAACGAGCTCAGCTAATGCCTTTAGTAGCGGGACGTGAATGTTTAACTTCGTGAAGTACAGGAGGTGAATAACATGTTGGTCAGAGGTGTCGGGTCAGGTTCTAGGGTAGCGTTAGATAGAGTGAAGTGTGAACGAGCAGCAGAATAACAGGTCAGGGTTTCATCAGGGAACGAAAGTGCGAGACTGTGTTTGACTGACAGCACCGTGTGTGTGTGTGATGAGAAAAGTGACTCAAAGGGCTTAACAAAAAATTGTAGATGATCTTTTTTATTGCAATCAATGAATGAAATAATGGTTGTTCTCTAAGGTAGGTTTTTATAATTGGTGTGTGTGTGTGTGGGACAGAAAAGCAGTCCAAAAACAAATAACAGCTCACCAGTCTATCACAGGGCAACACACACCACCATTCACACTCACACTCGCACCTAGGTTCAATTTGGAACAGCCAATCAGCCTAATGTGCATGAGAGGAAACCGGAGTACCCGGAGGAAGCCCACACAAGCACAGGGCGAACTCCGCAAATGAACGCCGGAGGAAGGGGACTCGAACACAGGACCTTCTTGCTGTGAGGTGGATGTGCTAACCACTACCGCTCTTTTTTGTGCCTTGAAAATTTATGAATTAAGCCATTTCTGAGTGTTATTCACCCGAGGGCAGCACAGTGGTGTAGTGGTTAGCACGTCTGCCTCACAGCAAGATGGTCCTGGGTTCGAGTACCGGGCTCGGGAGTGTCTGCATGTTCTCCCTGTGTTTGCATGGGTTTCCTTCGGGAACTCCGATTTCCTCCCCAAGTCCAAAGACTTGCACAGTAGGCTAATTGGCTGTTCCAAATTGCCCCTAGGTGTGAGTGTGAATGTGAATGGTTGTGTGTGTGTGTGTGTGTGTTGCCCTGCGATGGACTGGCGAGCTGTCCAGGGTGTACCCCGTCATCACCCAGAGTTGGCTGAGATAGGCTCCAGCCTCCCCACGACCCTAGTAGGATTGAGCTGTTCAGCAAATGAGTGAGTGAGAGAAGTGTTCATCAGCTGATAGACTGATGATGGTCGATCATGAGGATATATGTTCTGATGAGACGTGAAGTCTGGAACCAGAGCTCTCCGTTTAAGTTCCAGTCATTCCTCTTAAACCTTGAAAACTAGACTCGGAACCGGTGGAAGGAAGGAAAGTGAGGAGAGATTGAGACAGGGGGTTTAGTCATCGCTCCGTCTGCCTCAGGGTTCGGGAGTGATGATGTCATGACGATGGGGCTATGACAGAAAGGTTTGCGATAAGTGAACGCGAGCAGAGCACGAGTCATGAACTTCCTCACAATTGTGACACACCGCTTAGTCCGAGAACGAGACGTGTTTCGCCGCGAACGCCTCTTCATATCTGTTGTTTTCTGGAACAAAGCACTCGGGGTTTGTTTTTTCTGCATTGTGGTGATTGTACATAAATCCTGGGAATAAAACGGAGAAGAAACCCTTCATGATTTCATCAGCAGGTTTATTAATGACAGACTTTTACTTACCTTGTTTATTTATTTATTTATTTATTTATTCATTTAACTCTGTCGCTCTTGGAAATTCACCTGTTTGTAGCGCAAACATCAAACTTCATTACTGTTATCAACAGATGCACTTGCCACTTGCGTGCACACACACACACACACACACACACACACACACACGCACGCACACACACACACACACACACGCACGCACACACGCACACACACACACATACTTTTGCACCCTGTTTTTGTTTAGAAAGAAACATCCAGTGATCATCAGCTGTTTACACTCAACATCTTCCTGTCTTCCAGCAGCTATTTCCTGGTCTGCCACTGTGCAAATACACGTGCTCACGCACACACACACACACACACACACACACACACACACAGAGTAATTGTGTAGTCGTTGAACTCTTTTTCTGATCAACACATGTTACTGTCGACCTACCGCAGAATCGGACCTACCTTTTGGTGCTCCATACGTTTAGCCTACACGTTGTGAAAAAAACATGGTCACCCCCATGTTCGTCATTTGTTAGGCAAAGTCTAGTCATCTAACTAATGAGTGATGTATATATTTTCTTCTATATATAGTATACAGTAGTATTGCACAGTAGAGCTATAGATCAACAAAAAAACCTGTTTCTGTGGGCGGCACAGTGGCGTCGTGGTTAGCACGTCCACCTCACAGCGAGAAGGTCCTGGGATCGATTTCCAGGCTTGGCTCGGTGAGGGCGTTTCTGCGTGGAGCTTGCATGTTCTCTCCATGCTTATAGGGATCCTCTGGGTACGCCAGTTTCCTCCTACAGTTCAAAGACATGCACATTAGGCTAATTGGCTGTTCCACATTGCCCCTAGTTGTGAGTGTGAATGGTTGTGTATGTTGGCCCTGCAGTGGTCTGGTGGGCTGTTCATGGTGTACCCTGCCAGGATTAGGCAAATAGTTATATGCAGATTTTCATGAAATTTCTACCAGAGGCAGCGCTTTGGACAAGGAAGACCATTCGATTTTGGAAATGATGTCATCATGCATTGACTCCCTATCACATGACCAACACCACGGGAGGGGTAAAAAACAATCATGTGATACGTGACACGTGATGTTGGCACCTGCATCTTTACAAACTGCTGCGCATGTGCATTCAGGGGCGGTTTAACACACTCGGAGGGAAAACGCTATCCACCCCCTTGGATGCATAACCTCACAGACACCCAGGGTTGTTTGGTGATCACGGTAAGTGACAGGGAGGTGAGTGTATGCCATCCCTCCTGTGGGACTCCTGGCCACAGATGTCTGCGTGCATCAACCTGGATTCGAATATGCAAGCTCCAGGATTATACTCACGCATGTTGTCAGTGTGCCACTCGGGAGCCCTTGGAATTTTTTTGAAGGGTAAGATTGTGGGATTTTTCTTTTTTTTTGGAAATGTTTCACAGCAGTCCCAATAGGGAGTGCTGTGTAGCTTTTGTTATTTTTTTTCAGCCTGGTAAAGGTTTGCGCTCTCTGAATGTTCCTGTTAAAATCTGAGAAATGATATGTCTCGATGTCTTTGGGAAGGATCCAGGCCTATCAGTTAGGGGTAATGATCAATAGGGGAAATGAAGCATGGAGGCAAATGCTGCGTTTATTAAGTTTTCTCAGACTGGTATTGAGTGTTTAGGTATTATGATGTTAGTATTAAAGGCAGAGTAAGAGAATTTGGAATTTTGGAGAAATCAGCAAGCGTAAGGTAGATTTTGAAAGTATCTAAATAAAGATCCCGCCCTCCTTCTTCAGCCACTCCTCCAAAACACATGAACGTGCAGTGCCTGACTCGGGTTACCCACCCTGCCTTTATTATATACAGTGTGAGACTGGACATGAACTAAAACCCCCAGTCAGGTTTGGCTCATTGATTTCCTGTACGCACCACTGCATCTTATCTTAATTAGCCAGTCCTGGTTCTGTCATGTATTCGAAGGTGACGTTGTTAATAAGTGTCAGTCAGAATGTGGTGCTATATCACATTTATAATGCAGTAATAATAAAAATGTAAATTAAAATCCTAACAGTACAGTCTCCTCTTTCCCCTGCACAGTTTTCTTTCTCACTGAACTCAACTGGATCATCTGGATCACCAAAGTGGCCTTGTGATGGTAGCCGGACTCCTAATCAACCTTTTATGGAAAATAAATGGCTTCTGGGTTTTACGACCTAAAAAAGGCCGAATGGTATTAAGTTGGGTTTTATTCTGTATTATGAGAGTCATTAATAACCCTGAAACGCAGGAGAGGATATTTTTAGAAGAGCCTTATAATTTCAAACACGCAAAACATTCCTTGGCAACAAGGAAAAAACAGGGATGAAGGATTGATGAGCTTGTTTTCGGACCTAAAAGGGAAAAGAGACCCGGACTTACTGCTGTATCATGAGCTGAGAAAGGGAGCACTCGATTTTCTATGTGGATGTTCAGAAAGCATTCACATCCCTTCAGTAGTTTTATTCATTCATTCATTTTCTGAATCGCCTCTGCGAGAAGGCGGGGTACACCAAGCCATCGCAGGTCAACACACTCACTAGGGGCAATTTTAAAACCGCCTGTCAGCCTAATATGCATGCCTTTGGACTGAGGGGAAACCTGAGTATCCAGAGGAAACCCCTGCAAGCACAGGAACAGCATGCAAACTCCTCACAGAAAAGCCCTTGCTGAGCCCGGGACTTGAACCCAGGACTTTACTAACCACAGTGCCACCGTGCTGCCCCGAGTAAACTGTACTGATTTAAGTTTTCTAAAGCTGAAATCTCTGCATAAGTATTCACACGCTTTGTTCAGTTCTTTGTAGAAGTGGCTTTGGAGGCATATATTACAGCTTTGAGTCGTCTTGGGCGTCACGGTGGCGTAGTGGTTAGCATGGCCACCTCACAGCAAGAAGGTCCTGGCTTCGAGTCCTGGGCCCTGGTGGTTGTGTGTGGAGTTTGCATGTTCTCCCCGTGCTTGCATGGGTCTCCTCTGGGTACCCTGGTTTCTTCCCACTGTCCAGAGATGCACATGAGACTAATTGGCTGTTCCAAATTGCCCCTTGATGTGAGTGTGAATGGTTGTGTGTGTGTTGCCCTGCGATGGTTTGGCGAACTGTTCAGGGTGTACCCCGCCTTTGCCCAGAGTTGGCTGATATAGGCTCAGCCTCCCCGCGACCCTAATAGGATTAAGCAGTTCGGCAAAAGAATGAATGAATGAATGAATGAATGAATCTTTTCAGGGCGTGTCAGTTTAGCAAGCCAAGTTCTTGAGTCATGTAAAAAAAGAGTGAATGAGATAAACACAAAATCTCATTTAAAAAAAAATTAACTAATCAGTGTGTGAAAGGGATAATATACACTCACTCAAGCCTTATTCACACAGCTGCTTCACTGCTGAACTGCTCGCGACATCACCTCACTTCTGGGTGACCGTTTTAAATCTTTCTGGGTTAAACTGTGAGCAGCAGCGAGCTTCCGTACAGGAGGACAGCCAGAGCTTTTATTATCGTTATCGTATATTGTTTGAATTTGTTTTAGCTCATTTCATTATATCTAGCTAAATATTATTATTGTTATTATCACACGTATAGAACGGAGACTCTTGTGCATCATGAACCAGGAAGAGTTAAATTCACAAACTAAAATAAATAGAGACTCATAGGAAATGCCGACTGTTTTTATAAACGTGGACCCAAGCGTGGCGTATCAGGTTATTATCCGTATAAAATGTCTGTGTGCAGTTATAAAGCAACAGCACAGCAATACTAACCTCACCTTCCATGTTGCTTTGAGAAGATTAATTAAACTCGTATTCACTGTTTCCCAACGGAAAGGTTTTGGCGAACTCTGTCTGTCTCAGAGCAAGAAGGTCCTGGGTTTGAGGCCTGGGTTCCAGTGTTTCTGTGTGGAGTTTGCATGTTCTCATGGTATTTTACACATTTTGCACATTCGGCTAATTGGCTGTTTCAGATTGCCCCGGTGTGAGTGTAAATGGTTGTATGTGTGTTAGCCCTGCGATGGTACCCTGTACCCTGCCTTCGCCCAGTGTCGGCGAACATAGGTTCCAGCCTACGCACGACCCTAGTAGGATTAAGTGGTTCGGTAAATAAGTGAGTGATAAATGAGAGTTTGGCGGCATCTTTAAGCTCTGATTCGTAATCGCTCGAATCACGTGACGTGAAAGTTCAGCTCAGTTGACTTGTGACAATTTGGCCTCTTGTCGCTCATTTCGCTGGCGATCACTGACCTTGCATGGTCACTCGTCACTCATCGCTTCATATGTGAGTGTGGCGATAGTGATTTGAGCTCAGACGTACGAGGACATCGTATATAGTGTTCTAATGACGAACAAGGTTCGGCGATGTGGTTGAATCATGATCCATTTGGAAGATTTCAGCCGTGTGTGCCTCTTGAATTCAGACCCCAGATTTTCAGTAGCGTTCACATCCTGATGCCGAGAGGTTTCATTTAGCAACACATCCAGTCTGTGTTTCTTTAACCGATTTCTCTAATGATGTGGAAGTATGCTTGGCTTAGTTATCATCTTGTTGAAAGCTCTATCTATGGCCAAGTCTGAACCTCCTGGCAGAGGCATCCAGGATATGGGCTGCAACATGGAAGCCACTGGGGGATTTTGTACTGTATTCTGAGAAGAAGTATTATTATTATTATTATTATTTAAAAATGTAGACCTGTTGTTTGACTGGACATTTATTTTACAGTCATATAATAATATATAATTAGGTCATTTGTCAGAATGGTGCACTGGAGAAGACTGTGAGTGGAGGAGTGAATGTATGTGTTTGAGAGAGAGAGAGAGAGAGAGAGAGAGAGCAGTGATGATGATGATGATGATGATGATGTGTGCATGTGCGCTCAAAACAGAACCAAAAAAGGAATGAAAGTAAAGCGTCTCAGAGGGCCGTATCCGAGCGTGTTTCAGCCGCTGCCAAACTATTCCTGTAAAAGTGAACTTTCAGTGGTTGCGCACTCCGGACACGGCGGGAGAGGGGAGGGAAATGAATGAGGGGCTGAAGGGGAAAGACACAAAGCGAAAGACGACACCATTTGTGTGTTGTTTCAGCGCGAGTGTGTGTGAAAAGTGTGGATCTTACAGTAGCGACCCTACAGCTGATCTGGGCTCATTGCTTTTTCTCACTGTCTATAAACACTATAATAATGAGATTATACACACACACACACACACACCTATATGCATCTGGGTTTTTTTTTTATTATAGTAAAAAAATTCTAATTTATTATATTCTTTATATTTATTATAGTTTATTTTATTATATCAATTTCGCTGCATATGAACTCCGCAGATTCTGCACAACACAAACTCCCTCTGTGCCACTCCTCCTCGTTTTTCTCTTTCTTCTTTTCTCTTCTCTTATTCTCTGTCTGTTTTCAAGATCTTATCGGGTCTGTCAGACTCATTTCAGCTGCAGGAGGAGAGAGTGGTGAAGGGAGGGGTGAAGAGTTGGGGGGGTAGGAGGGTTTCCCCTTCGGTTTTAAGCAGTAAAAAAAAAAAAAGAACAGAGCGCAGAAACCCGAGTGACTATCTGCTCCACATCTGGAAACAGTTAGACTGAAATGTGCTTGGAGCCTACTGACAGAGCAAGGGAGCAGCTTTCATACCACACATAAACCAGTATGAACGAGAGGAAGCTCGCCGGCTTGTCGTGCTGCTTTCAGGCATTGTGAAAGTGTTTGCTTTGGTTTTTCAGGAATAATGTCGCGCAGGTTCTTCTGCGAGTTTCACCTCAGTAGGTTTACAATGATGTGGAAGAACGGCGTGTCCCGAAAAGCTTTCCGATTGAATATGATTCAGGAAGTCGGACAGGGCGTTCCTTCTGTTTTTGTGGACCGTCTATCCACTAAACAAACGAACGCGTCCATTTACGGCTTATGATCCGTCGTGATAAGCCGCGAGGCATCGCTGACAATTAGACGGATCCACTTCAGCTGGAAAACAGTAAACAGCTATAGATAAAGTATACCTTTTAATTATGTACCCCATACAGGTGCTGTTTGTGTCACCTGTCTTTGTGGATGGAAGTAAAGTGATAGGTAGCGGATTAACTTGTTTATACAGAATTTCAGAATGATCTTTGTGACAAGCCCAGCCATCATTTGTCTGTGGGACCCATGTAGGTAGTCAGTGGGCTGAAAATGGGTCACATATGTGATTTTTTGTGGGTTCCATAGTGACCCCATACCAACTACCCACATGTGTATGGGGCCCACACCTTGGCTATGCCTGGGGTAAATGGGCACCAAATGGGCATGGGCTTGGTATGGGCATCTTAGCTGGAGGCCGTCTTGGGTTGACTAAGCCCAAATGGCAAGCTCAGATGGGTCCCTTTGTGTGTCGTCGCTGGGTTACTAATGAATGGGAATGGGGAATGAATTCATGTGGGCAGTTCACATAAGGGGCCCATTTTTCAGCACACTTACAACCCGAACGGTCCCCACATACAAATGTTGGCTGGGATCCTAAACGTTTTCTGATATATGATGAATTAGAGCCAGTGGAGGTCATTTTGACCTGTTGATCATTAGTCAGTTAATAACTAACGCTATTTACTTTTTAATTTAACGTTAATCTCGCTAATTCTCCATTAGTCCATTAATTACATTGTCCGTTAATAATTTCGCTGGCCCATGATTAGCTCAGCCGAGGCCACGTTGGCTGGCAGACCACAGAGCTGCAGCGTCATGACGGCTTTTCCCAAGTCACGATGTGCAATCAGTACTTCAATACAGCACATTATCTCAGTCAGATAAAAATCTCAATGTTATTTCATTATTATTCTCTGTACTCCAAACTTGTATTGTGATGTTATAAGCCAGACAGATCACAGTATTATAGATTCGGGGGCAGAACTACGGGGATCAGCAGTCGTTTTTCCCCCGGAAGTGACGTTGATGTGTTGTACGGGGTTGCGTTTCTTGTGGAGACGGTGAATCTTACATTTTAGTGACTTTGATGACAAGAACGCAGCCAGAGATGAGTGTAACGGAAAATCCAAAATGGCGTATGCAGCTAACGTTTTGCCGACTTGGCTTTCCTGTCGTCAGTTGGTTTAGGAGCACAAAGAAATGTTTTCCGCGATTTCTGCGCTTGTTGTTTGTGCAGCTCAGCGCTGGGGGATAATGTGATATGCTGCACGGGTCAGATACTTCTTTTACTTGCATCTTTTCCCCAACTGGGGTCGATACTTTGATTAGATTTTCAGGACGCTTACAACCAGATAACGTTCCTAAGGCAGTGGTGGCCCAGTGGTTAAGGCAGTGGGTTACTGATCCGAAGGTTGGGGGCTCAATCCCCAGTCCCACCACTGTTGGGCTCTTGATCAAGGCCCTTAACCCTCACTTGCTCAGTTGTGTAAACATGATCATTATAAGTTGCTTTGGATAAGAGCATCTCCCAAATGCCATAAATGTGAATGACACCAACCCTCTAGGACACAGGTGTCTAGCTCAAGGCCCGAGGGCCAAATCTGGCCCCCAGCTCATTTTATGTGGCCCGCAAGAGCTTTCAATGTCAAATTATTCTATGTTCATTGCATCAACTATTACCATGGAACAAAATTCATCATCCATCCACTAGGTGGGGAAGAATATTTCAAGTGAACAGCTAGTCATTCATGACTCAAGAAAGGTTGCAATCTAGCTTGTCGCTGTTAAGTGTTGTCAGAAAAGGGAAGGAAATAAATGCAGCGTGGACACATGGCTAAACTAATCATTTTCTTTGTGAGTAGATGTTTAGTAATTATTTGGTCCTTGAGGACCTTAGTGATGTAGCCTTCAGTGATGATGAGTTTGACCCCTCTGCGCCTATTCACACTCACATTCACACCTAGGGACGATTTTGGAGTAGCCCATTATTCTTAATGGACAGTGAGCTGCTCATTATTGCGAAATAAACCCTGAACAGGCGACGCCTTCAGTGTGTGTGTGTGTGTGTGTGTGTGTGTGTGTGTGGGTGTAAGCAGAATTGTGCAAAACCTCCTAACTTTATTTCCATGAAACCGGGTGGAAGCTTGTAGTATGGGTCAAAGAAGAACTTCTTAAATTTTGGAGTGGATCTGAGTCATGGGGCAGCTGGATGAGGTTACTTTCACTTTAATGTTGTGAGATATGGCATTTAGCCTCGGTGGAGTTCTGAACTCTCCAGGTGCCTCTCTAGATATTATTATCTTGTTCAGTTGCTTTTCCTCAGTTTTACTCCAAAAAGTAGCTCATGTTTGACCAAGTTGCTGAAGTGTAGCTATCACCAGTGTGATTCATTTATCACGTAGCTGGGTTAAATTACGAATTACTTGTAACTTGAGAAGTTACAATTGCAGAGTTACTTCTTACGCGGTTAAATGAGACGTTTATCTGCTGTGTTCATTCTTCATTCATTTGCAGAACCACTTAATTCTAGTAGGGTAGTGGGGATGATGGAGCCTATCTCCGCTGACTGGGCGAAGGTTCAGTTACACCCTGAACAGCTCGCCAGCACACACACAACCATTCACACTCTCATCTCAGGGCAATCGAGGAAATCTAATAAACCTTGTGCATGTCTTTGGATTGTTTTCTGGGGGAAACCCATGCAAGCACAGAGAGAACACAGGAACACCCTCGTCGAGGACCTTCTTGCTGTGAGGCTGACGTACCAAGCAGTAGTACACCGACGTGCTGCCCTCTGCTGTGTTCGAATTGTTCAGGAACTCCGTGACTTTTTTTTTTTTTTTTGTGATTGACTCTAAATCCCAAAATGCATCACCCAGAGTGGAGACCCAACATGTTAAAAAGAGGAAAGCTGATGAAGCCAGAAGATAAGAAAGATAGAGAGCTCAGGACATTTATGTTCTTTCACATTCTTTATGAAATACTTTCTTACAGGAGCCGCCGTTGGGCAAACAGATATAAGGTCCGTATGAAAGGTTGCACGGCCATTCACTTCTGCTAGCCCGTTATACCTACACTTTGAATCAGTCGTTTGTGAAATATGCCTCTACTGAATGGGTGTGTAAGTTTTCTGACTGTAAAATGTTAACGTTAAAGCACACGCTCTGTTTTACAAAGTCTTCACATTTTATTTTAAGACCCACATCTTGACGGTCCATCAGTTCTACCAGAGAGAGGCATTTTGTGTTTACGCCCTAAAGCTCTTTGCACAGGCTGAAAATGCTGATGTTATTCCCAGAGCAGACTGTGTGGCCCTCCAGCACACACACACACACACACACAAAAACCTCTTCAGAATGTCAGTACAGCATTTATGGTCTTAGTGTCTGGGGTGCTTTTTTTTTTTTTTTTTTTTTTTTTTTTTTTTTTCCCCCCCCCCCAACCCCTTCCGACACCCCCTTCTCCTTTTCCCAAAGTTTTTTTTTTCAACAACCTCATTCCCCCA
>JBCNYH010000002.1:2193405-2201383 GCA_039654325.1 Tandanus tandanus | reverse complement strand
CTGACCTTAACCCTATTGAAAGTTTTGGGGATGTGCTGGAGAAGACTTTATGGAGTGGTTCAGTTTTTCCCTCATCGTTTCAAGACGTCGGATGGAAATAAATGTTATGTTGATGACGTTTGTTGAAACAATGGCATGACGATGACGTGTTGTAAGAAAGGCTAAAGCCGGAACAACAACATATTCATGTGTGGGATATTTCTTTTTTTTCTTTTTGCCTGGGCAGTATATTAATGTTTGTATAGCAATAAAAAGCAAACGTTTATAATTATAGAATAAGTATAATATAGCATCAAAACTGTTCGTTTTTTGGTGGTTTAAAATAACAAATGATTAAAAGTGATGTAACTGTTTGTTTCTCTGAATAACTGTGGTATAGGCTCAGATTGTAATTTTAAGATGATGAACTGTGATTTTTTTTTTTGTCTTTATTTTGCAGCTAATTGTTGACTATAGATGTAGGCACTGCTCCTCATTGATAGGTGTTTGAGGCTGGTGGTATATTCCTCATTTAAGGAGGAAATAAATAAATAAGTCTCCCGAGACTGAAAGATAAAAACTGAGTTTCTTGTTCACCCCGTTTCATTTATATCTCTTGTCTTGTTTGTTGACATATCCGTTAAACTAGTTCATGTTCTGTGTTGCCACAAATATTTTGTGTGTGTGTGTGTGTGGGTTTGTGTATACTGTATATGTGTGTCGGGGTGGGGGTGATGACGAGCAAAAAAGTCTCTTAGAATATCACGCAGAGAACCAATCGGGACTCGATACTCCCAGCATGCACCTCTGTAGACTGAGCCCCAAAATACAGTTTTCTTAAAATGTAAGTGTTTAATAGTTAATGTAGCAAAACATGGCGTCTCTGCACTACATAAATGATTGTGTGCATTTAGCTCAGTTCATTGAATCTTCTAAAGCAATTTGTGTGTTTTTACACTATCTAGCCAATCACCATTAAGTCAGTGATGTGACACGGATGGAGAAGGGACACCCATCAAAGTCATGCTCCATGCCTCTGGGCCTTCGCTCAGGAGCTCCGCTAAAAAACAATTGTTTAAAATGTTATGTAACTCATGGTGGTAGCACACACTTCTTCCTAAACTGAGCCACAGATTCCGCTGAGTGCGGATGATGTGCAGTAGAGCACTGTACAGGAAGCGTATTAGCGATTTGGAGCGTAGCCGTGGACTCCTGCAGCTGCACTGTGGCTCCTGGACAGAAGATCATGTTTACATTCTTATGAAGCATGTTTATAGAGATGGAAAGACCTTTTTAAAGCCAGGAGGGAATGTTTATGCGCACGCTGTGTGTGTGAGGATGTATGTTCTGGGTTAAAACAAAAGGCTTTATCAACATCTGTGTTTATGTCCTTGAATTATAAATCACAATATCTCAAAATGAGACTGTGGAGGATGCCAACATCAAGAACTTATTTTTGTTGTTGTTGAAAGAGCAGTTTGTGTTGAAAGTTTGTATTGCACACTGTCCAGTAACTAGTCAGGGCTGCTGTGGATTCGGAGCCTGGGATCAATGCATGAGTGACATAAAACTGTGAGTCACTGGATATACGGAAATACTGCAGGTACAATGCACTGCACAGTTCTTAACCCCCACCAAGTGGGCAGTGAAACCTGCTAACCTTTCTTTCATCACAGAAAGGAGAGCTCGGCTCGCTCAGATTAACATGCAGATCTGTAGCCGTGCGCCGGCTTGGCTTCATTCCCCTCGATAAATTGTGCTTCAAACAGAAATCTTTCCGTCGTCTGTGTCCCTCCACTTGCCTTTGATCTTTGATCTCTCTCTGTCTCTCTCTCTCTCTCTGTCTTTGTCTCTCTCTGCCTGTCTCTGTCTCTCACTCCCTCTCTGTCTCTCTGTCTCCCTCTCTCTGTCTCTCTCTCTCTGTTTTTCTCTCTCTCACTTTCTATCTGTCTCTCTCTCTCTGCCTCTCTTTCTCTCCCTTTCTCTCTCTCTCCTGTTTCTCTGTCTCTCTCTCTGTCTCTCTCTCTGTCTCTCTCTCTGTCCCTCTCTCCCTCCTCTCTCTCTCTCACTCTCTCTCTCCCCCCCCCTCTCTCTCCCTCTCTGTCTTTCTCTCCCTCCTCTCTCTCTCTCCTTCCCTCTCTCTTTCTTTCTCTCTCTCTCTCTTTCTCTCACTTTCTATCTGCCTCTCTCTCTCTCTTTGTCTCTCTCTTTCTCTCCCTTTCTCTCTCTATCTCTGTGTGTGTCTCTCTCTTTCTTTCCCTTTCTCTCCCTCTGTTTCTCTCTCTCTCTTTCCTCTCTTTCTGTCTGTCTTTCTCTATCTCTCTCTCTCTCCCTCTGTGTCTTGCTCTTGTATCTTTTCTTCTAGATTACAGATCAGATCTCTGCCATTAAGGATTCTTTAATAAAACACTTTTTCACAATCAAAAACCTTTATGCTTATGAATATAACTCCTCTGTCTTTAAATCTTCTACTGTCTACAAGTCGATATCAGTAGTGAGAAAAATACCTGCATACTGCAGACTTTTTAAGACTTTGTACGTCTTTGTGGGGTTTTTTTTGCAGTTATGTGTTTGAGAGAGAGAGAAGGAGAGAGAGCTCTTGAGAGGGTTTCTGATAGATATGTCAATATTTACTCAACGCTCAGCTGACACGATTCCCCACCTGGCCTGCCAACAGGGGGCGGGGCAGCCAGTGCCTGTCAGTCAGAGTCTGGTCTCCTGAGTTTTATGTAATATTCTTGTGAGTGCCGGAAGAGATTTTTAAACAGAACAGATGTATGCAAGGATCGACTTGCTCCAAAAACGATACATTCCACATTTTTACAAATGCTTATGAATTATCACACATCCATGAATTTAAAGCAGTCTTACTGTTTTTTTAATCAATGGCCAATTATAATAAATGGAGACTCTAAGATCATCAAATATGGTTTTTCTACTCATTTTTCCCTAATAGCTGTGCTCCTGAGCAGAGCCCTGTAAGCATGGCACATGACTTCATGCTCAGTGGCTCTTGTGTATAGCTTGCGCAATAATGAATTGGAAGCCTCCAAAAATATGGGCTCCTACAACACCGCTCAGACTGTCAGAGAATAATAAAAAAACCACAATTTACCTCAGGTAGGCAGACAAACTTTTGTTGGGAAAAACAACATGGAACATTAACGGCAACACGGAACATGAACATGTTACATGGATGATTGAACTAATAAGACAAATGATCGAGAAAATCAGCGAGTGAAAGACCATGAAAAAACTTCAAAGTTAACCTTTCCTTCTTTCACTCCAGATCGAATTCGGTAAATGCAGGGGATATTTATTACTTTATTTATGTTTTTATTTGTTTGTTTATTTCCTTTAAGGCTGAAATTGATTCAGCCCTTTAAAGGAGCCACGCTAGCCTTAGACCAGCCTCAGACACCTATCAATAGAGATATCTATCTGAAGCTCTGCCTTTAGGCAGTACAAAAATGTATATTATTCATTCATTCATTCATTTTCGAAGCTGCTTAATCCTAAATAGGGTCGTGGGAAAGCTGGCGCCCATCTCAGCCGACTCTGGGCGAGGGCAGATACACCCTGAACAGCTCGCCAGACCCTTGCAGGGCCAACACACACACAACCATTCACACTTACACCTAGGGGTGATTTTGAAACAGCCAATTAGCCTACTGTGCATGTTTTTGGACTGTGGGAGGAAACCAGAGCACCCGGAGGAAACCCACGCAAGCACGGGGAGAACATGCATTCTCCACACAGAAACGCCCAAAACCCAGGAATTGAACCCAATCAAATCTTGCTGTGAGGCGGATGTGCTAACCTCTGCGCCACCGTGCCGCTTAATTCTATTATTAACCGTAACGTTATATATTGTATAAATTAATATTGTCTTGGTTTTGCATGACATTGCTATCAAACAAGTACACGAAGTTCTATTTTCCTAATAGCTCTTCTTTTGTACTGTATTGTTGTGAAACAGTGGGTTCCTGCGTAAGAGCACCCGCACACCGCGGATCGTAAGCGACTCCGAGATCCAGGACTCGAAAGATGCCGTCATTCAGGATCTGGAAAGGAAGCTGCGCTTTAAAGAGGAACGTGTCAGCAACGGCCAGCAGGTGTGTATCTGGGTGTGGCTTGCTATAAAAAATAAAGAGGGATGAGCACCATTCAAACTGCAGTAAACTCTAGTAACTCTTTTAGAATAAAAAAAAATAGTTTGAACATGTTTACCTGAAAACATCTCCACTTAAAACTTAAGACGAGCGATGATTCACAGCCTGCTGAAAATAAAAGGTGGGGTTGTTTTTTTATTGATGAGTGAAGGTGGAATAAAATCCCCATAGAGACTGATTCATATTATTTACAAAACAGTGAACTGTATAGTCAGTGTTATAGATTTAACAGACAACTTGTTGATCTACAGCAAATACGTGAACAATGGCAAGAAAAAAATATGTGCACCCCTCGGAATGACTGGCATTTATGTATAAGTATGTTCTAGATTGACCTTCATCTAAGTTACAGTAATGAAAAACACATTCTGTTGTAACTAATAACACACAAACAACCAGGGGAGAAGTTCCCTACCCTGATCCTGGAGGACTCCCTGCCTTGCACGTTTTACTGTTTTGCTTGTTCCTAACACACCTGATTTAACTTATTAGCTATTTAAGAGCTCTCCATGACTTAAAGTGGATGTGACAGAGCAGGAAAAGCACTAAAATGTGCGGGGTAGTCCTCCAGGTCTAGAGAGACACTTATACAGAGCAAGGAACCTCCGTCGCACAGCATGAATAATGTAGTAAAGTGGGTACTGGTTTTAAATCATGTGGGTACTGGTTTTAAATGCCCATGTGCTCACTTTACGATGTTGATGTGATCAAATAGCGTTTGAAGGATTTAAAAGATGGTTGGGGTTTGACCTTTCAGGGTTTCTGAAGGTCAAAGGTAATTGTTACATTTGAAAGTCCATGTATGGTTTCCTATTAGTGTTCCATAGAAACAGCATATCAGCACTCATTTCAAAGTTATGACCAAGTGCTGTATGACCAAAACGTTATCTTGCTCTGTCCTTCACCTTTGTCCCAGAGATTCCAAAATCAAACCATCTCTAAGACTCAGGTAGAGTAGTGTCCCCACCAAGTTTGGTGAAAATCCATGCATGGGCGTGGTTAGGATACTGTTAACAGGAACAATGGCAAACGGACAAGCAAACCAAAAGACAAAGAACACCGGTGATCTGTTTAGTGACAGAAGTTATTATAATCTTTCTTGTCTCTATTGACACACCCATTAAACATTAACAGTGCTGGTGGAAAAAGTAAGTGAACCTTCCTCCTGCTTTGGCAGCAGTAACCTCAAACAGTTGTTTCCTGTAGTCGTGGATCAGACACAACATTCAGGAGGAGAGTTTTGGACCAATATTTCTTAAAGAACCGCAAAAGGTGGTTTATAAAGCCATTATGTTGTAGATGTACTTCAGTGTTTATGGTCGTTGTCCTACTTCATTAACCACCGTTGTGAACAGCCACCCTGATATTATCCTGAAGGATGCCTTGTTATTCTCGGGAATTTTTTTTTTCCCTCCATGATGACAAGCTGTCCAGTACCAAAGACAACACAGCAACCCCAGGTCATGATGCTCCCTCCAGTGTACTTCACTACTGGGATAATGTTTACACGTGGCCTTTTTATGCCATGAGTAGTGTTGTGGAGTGTCCAGATGTTCTTTGTTGTGCTACAATAGTTTTGGAGAGCAGCAGGTACATCTTTGGTATCCTGCCATGGACATCCTTCATCTTCAATATTTTAAATATGGTAGACTCATGAACAGTCATTTACATAATATCAGTTCACTTCCTGTGTGTTCGTTGTTGTAGCCCAAGCAACTTCTCTACCTCCAGCACTGACTCAGCATGGTCACTAATCGTCCCGTGTAATTCTGCAGTAAAACCCATCGAAATGAAAAGAGGTGTGAGAATGTGCACATGTTTGTGTCTCTGACGCACTAACCTGAGCGCTCACCCATTAATCCTGCTTGCTTTCAGAGGTTAACCTATGAGGAGAAGATGGCTCGCAGGCTTCTGGGGGCTGACACCGCAGCCACAGTGTTTAACACACAACAAACAGAGGAGGAGCCTGCTACACAGGTACATACACTCAATTCACTATTTTGAATAAACATGACATACAGTGGTATCTCTCAGAAATAAGAATGGAATCGCCCACAATGTCTTTCTGAAACCATTTGCTTACTCCTGTATGCAAGTGTTAATGACCCCTGGACTATATCCCTTCTTCCGTGTCTTAACATTTGATCCAGGATTTTTCCACTTCCTATGAATCAGTGTTGCGCTGCCAAGTTTTCGTGCATGTGCAAGATCGTTCTTCAGGTCATACCTTGTCGTTATTGTTATTATAAACAGACATAACCAAAACAAAATGTAAAACAGGTGAATAAGAGATACTAAGTCCGTGAGCTGGGGTGGTTTCACCAGGAAACCTTTATACTCAATTAAAAAGTAGTCAGCATTGGCAGGTTCTCTCGCAGTGTGATGCTGAAAACAGAATTTCACTAACGCCACATGACTAGTAATGTGTATTAACATGTGACCAATTAAACATGCAATGATTCACTTAGGGGGCAGTGGTGGCCCGGTAGTAGGGTGCTGGTTTCCTGACCCGAAGTTCGGGGGTTCAAGCCCCACTATCACCAAGTTGTCACTGCTGCCCCACCAGTGCAGCTAACTGGGTTATCAAAGGCCTGCTGTGTCTCTCACTGTCTGTGGTGAGACGCATGTAAAAGAACCATTTAAGTTGCCTTCAGCGTGTTTCTGCCCTGCGATGGCCTGGCAAGCTGTCCAGGTTGTACTCTGCACGCGCCCAGAGTCAGCTGAGATGGGCGCCAGCCTCCCCACGACCCTAATTAGGATTAAGCGCTTCAGAAAATGAATGAATGATTTATTTAGTTCACATCACAATATTGGGTTCATAATTCAGGTTTTCCATAACAGTGTTGATGAAAAGCGTTCACTCTGACATTTAGAGATGACTCGTTTGATTTCCAGGTGATGTCACAGCTGTTCGTGGCTGAGAGACAAAAGGAGCTAATTGGCCATGCAGTCAGGGAGGGAGAGATGGCCTGCGTTTTCGTTCCTGTCACTTACAGCAACTCTAGCCAATCAAGAGCATCTGTGAGCTCATGCATACGAAAGTGGGCAGATATAGCTTTCCTCCAAGTGTGTTACGCCACTTCTGAGGATGAATGAGCAGCAGTTTGAAAACGTGCTGTCGTCTGACATCAAGCGCCTCGGTGGAAACACACATGCTGGCCATCACCCTCCCTGGCTGGTAGCTGGTGGTGTTTTCATTCGTTCATTCATTTTCTGAACCACTTAATCCTAATTGGGGTCACGGGGAGGCTGGCGCCCATCTCAGCCGGCTCTGGGCGAGGGCAGAGTACACCCTGGACAGCTCGCCAGGCCATCGCAGGGCAGAAACTGCTGACGGCAATGCAGTGTACTCTTGACGAAAATCAGCGATGGATCTTTTACATGTCTCTCACCACAGACAGTGAGAGACATGGCCGGCCTTTGATAACCCACAGCAGGGACAACCCGGTGATAATGGGGCTTGAACCCCCGACCTTGGGGTCAGTAATCCAGCATCCTGCTGGTGGTGTAATAGATTTATATTTGAAAAAGTTGCAGAAATAAATAGTACTAACTAAAATATTTATTTTATTAAAAATGAAAAACCTTCATAATTCATAAATACTTTGTAAAAAATGTGTTGTGTACACTAGTGAAGGCTGTAGTCAGGCTTTAATATAAAACAATGGCAACAGTTTGCTTGTCCTAATTTGGTTTGCTTTTTAGCAGTCTGTAAAAAGATACAGAAACAGAAAGTTCTGATTTTTTGTTGAATCTATTTATACAGCCCATCGTTCATTCCTATTTTAGATCAGATTTTTTCCCCAAGTGTTTGCAGCACTTGAGCC